>JAXBDA010001701.1:0-51111 GCA_036023075.1 Gaultheria prostrata | reverse complement strand
TAAACAGTTAAACCCTTATGTACCCAAAAAAAGAGAGGACCCTTGTGATCAAAAGTTAGTGATCTGGAAATTATGCTTCTTAAATTTCAAACAAGGTGAAAACCACGTTCGAATGTTACTTGAGTTGTCGTACGATGTAGTTGAAGTTTCTTGGGTGAGCGTCTCTTCTTCCGTAAACAGAGCAGGCGGAGCAATTGGAGCGCCTGAAGTAAAAAATATTTTGCTATGGAAGCGTAAAAAACTTTTGGAGTGCCCAAGTAAAATTGGAATTTGCAAAAGGGTGATTTTGGAAAACCCTTGTAGCTTGGAGTGCCTCCATCAATTTTTGGAGTGCTATTATCAATTTCCATTAAAATATACAAAGACCAATTGATTAATGGAAACAATTAATGGTAGTTTCTTCAAACCAAGTTCGGTGGGGATTTACTCGAAAGAATTTCGGTCAACTAAATACCGAATCCGATGTTTAATAAACAGGTTGATGGCAGATCGAGAGGAAAAACATAGAACAGATTCTATACCAAAAACCAACGGCAATTCCTTACGGACTGGAAAAGCGAAGAATCAATTTTTAATCGAAAAACGGTTAATGTCAGTTCCTACGAACTTATACAAGTTTTTTTTTTTTCCGAAAAAACAACAAGGCAGTCGGTGCTTATTCAAGAGAACAATTTTTTTCCAAACCGAAAAGCAATTAACGACAATTCCTTGGAAACCGAAGAGAAATTGAACATGTTTACCGAAAACACATAAACTTGCAATAGTTTGATGCAAATTGAGAAACAGAGAACACAATTTCCGAAAATGAATTAACGACTTTAGATTGTTACGAAAAAATTCACTGAAAATCAATTCAAAAACAGAAACACAATTAGAAATAAGGGTTAAGAAAATTGGCCTGTGTAATCGAGAGAGGCACGTCGAAAACGCTGTGCTAAAGTCGTTATGCGCTCCCTCCGTGCAGGTTCTAACGATCGCAAACGACTCCAAGATACAATCCAAAACTCACAGGGATCTAGTACAGTGCACAGATGCACTAGATGGATTTGTCAAGTATGTATCAGTTGCCCAAAAGTAGTAGAATATAGAAGAACCAGAAGAATGTTTTTTTTTAGAGAGAGAGGAAAAATAACGGTGTTTTGAGAGAGATGAGAGAGAGAGAAATTAACGTTGTGTGTGGTGTCAAGGAATCCAATTATTTATAGACTCCTATGTGTCTATTCACAATAGACACAACTCTTCAATTTAAACCAAATACCTTTTGGTTTAAAAACCTAAAACCCTTGGTGTATTAAATAACACACCCGTTGGATTTAAGTTAGTGATCAATAAATAAAGTTTTGAAACTTCTAAGAAATTAGGAATTTCCAACACATTCAACTCTATGGCGAAACCCAATAACCGTACAAATTCCATCGTACCAAAATCTACTATACACATTTATGTGTGAAAGTTTTTTTTTTGGCTTCTCGGCTGTCACACTAAGTTTACTTCTTTTACGGTTGGATTCATTTCTTTCAGTCTTGTACACCCAAGTATGTACATGTTTTGTTCGTAAGATTGATATCAGCCCCAATAATTTTTACGTGTCTCAGTCTCGTACACCCAAGTACAGGCTATGCCACTTCAGCACGGGGCGCTTGCGAGACACCATACCAGCCTTATAGGATATGGATTTCGAAAAGGAAATGGCCGATAAAATATCGCCCAGTCATTTTCTCAGCATTTGGTGAATTGGACAGAGGGCACAATATTGGAATACGAATAGACGCCCCATTAAACACCGAACGCTAGAACTATTACAAGCATTTGAGTGTAATATTGTTAAAATGTAAAGGAAAAAATTATTAAAAGAGTAAAAAAATCAAAAGGAAAAAAACAAAACCCAAAAAAGCAGGCGAAAAAAATTAAAAATTAATAAACTATCAATTTGTATATAAAATGTAGTAAGGAAATAGTTCACAAATTTATCTCATATATATTTTGCATGGCAAATTGACCGTATTTTTAGGTCCTCGAATTGAAATTTGGTATCGAATGAGCGGTGTGGTAGCCCGTACGTCAGGTGAATCACCTTTTTGGGGGAGTAATGATACATACACAACAAAATGGCCACTACAAGGCCACAACGGGACCAAAACGATGTCGTTTTGGCCCTTACCCATTTTTTTTTTTAAAAAAAACTCAGCAAAAATCATAACACGTTGAAACCTTCTTCCCCGTTTCTTCGATACAGACCCAAAGAAAGAGAGAAAGAGGGGTGATTCCACCTCCACCGGCGACCACCGCACCACCGTATTCTTCTCCTTCTCCGGCGACACCGCCACCGCATCACTTCTGTACGCCGCCGCCATTGAACACCACCACTGTCGCCCGATTTCATCAGGTCTGGGTTCTTAGATTTTTCCCCTATTTTTGTTCTTAGGTATCTCTCTCTCTCGCTACTCTCTCTCTCTCTCACGATGTGCTTTCTATCTAAACTTGTTTCGATTCTACGAATTTGGAGGGTTTTGCACAAAAATTAGGGTTCCAATTTCAGGAACCCCAAATTGGGTTGATGAGTTCCAAAAAAAACCCTATTTCATGAGTAAATTCCGAAATAATCAATTGAAGTTCTGGATTTATGATTAAAAATGGGCTACAACGCATTGGTGCGGCAGGGCCATTGCACCAGTTTTAGAGTGCCTCATTTGGGAGCAAATATGGCTTTAAATTCCTTCATATCATTCTAAGAACTGGAATTGATTCTTGATTGCTAGAATTCCTGAAATACATGTTCAAAACTGGTCTTAAACCAACTTAACAGTTTATTTCTGTTGGTACAAGGATTTAGGTAGTCACTACTGTTGAAGTTTTGTTTCAACTATTCATTTTTTCTTTTAAGTTTATATTTCATTCCCTTTCTTTTGGAATCGATTAATTTGTATAGAGTGGAGTAGAGCTTTGAAATCGTTTGATGAGGTCCTTGTCTCTGTAGTTTGGCAAATAGCTTCTTTAAAAGGATTTGAATTTTCCAACAATGTATTCCAAATCATTCTATGATCAGTTTCTGGCTTGTATTTGGAAGCAAAATTTGTCTTACTGGCGAAACCCACAGTACATTGCAGTTCCCTTCTTCTATACTGTCATCATCTCACTGATGCTTGGACAGTTGGACCCATCTGTTGGAGATTTGGTTGTGAAAGGTTTACTACTGATACGTCTCTGCATTGGTCATTTCATATATAATGTTCTTAATTTTTTAGTACATTAAGCACAAGTAAGTTACAATCCTGAAGTTCTACTGATTCTTTACAATTATTTACTCCCTCCGTTCCTAAATAAGATCCCCACTTTCTCTCTCTTGCCTTTTTTTCAAATCAAAAAATGAAGTACTTTCGTGTATCATTTTTCAAATTTTTTTGCACCGAATTAAAGTACTCATCAAGTATTTTAATTTGGTGAGAAAAAATTCAAAAAATGATTTACGGAAGTAGTTCATTTTTTGATTTGAAAAATGGCACGACTTTTCGTAGTGGAACATTAATTTGGAACGGAGGGAGTAGTTTGTAATGTTTTCGAGTCTCAATTCTGCTAGAACATCTACTGATGCTGATTTCCATCTTGATCGCTTTGAGATTTATTCTGGTTTGCTCGTACCATTGAACTCATTTCTAGTGCAGAATTAAACATGCGCAGTGATGGCAGATTGACACTAGTCAAAGATGTACTCAGAAAATAGTTATGCTTTCATTTTATTACAGGAAATTTCAGCTTCATGGAAACAATAACAACTAAGTATGTTGGAGCAGCAGAGCTGCAGCAATGTACTTTGTGTCAAAGAAACTAAAGAAGAGACACAATATCACTAATGAGCGTGCAACCTTGTATGAAGCTGCAGAGAAATGGGTGGATGCATAGGTGACAAAGGTCCAAGAGATGGCCATCACTCAACCACCTGAAGAGAATATTTGATGGAATGGAAGAGTAGAGTAGGAGGAGATTGAAAAAGTTGATTATGTTACTTTATTTTACAGATTGGTGCATTTGGCACTTGATGATGTAACTTTATTTTTTATTGGAGTTTGAATCTCTAATGTGAATGTTTGTTTTGGATGAATTTTATAAAGGAAATATGATCTTTTGGCATGTGCGTTGGATATGATTGTTGTACATGGACTTCATACATATACCAGCACGTATACATGGATGAACTTGACTCGACGAGAGTCCAAATTATATGAAATTTGTTTTCTCTTGTTGTTGACTATATGATGAGACGCTGAGACGTCGGGCTAGGTAAGAAAAAAGACGAAATGCTGCCAATTTTTTTCAGACATTGGATACGGATACGGACACGAGACACGGATACGATACAGATGAGATACAGATACTAATAGAACCATTGCAACATTCATAAATATAACAAACATAGTCCAACAAATTGAACAAAAAACATAAATATAACATTCATAAATATAAGAATACAGATTCCCACATGCCATGAGCCATACATTCTGCTCTTAACCATTAAATAAGGTTGTCATATAAAACCAATACAGTATAATACAATAGGATAAAACTACTACTCCCTCCGTCCGGATTTGTTGGTCCATTTTGGGGATTCCAACTTTTTTTCCACTACTTTTTGTGTAAAGTTTCCATATTTTACTCTTTAACTTTTGGAAATGGACAAACATTTTCGGACTTGAAAAAGTATGTTTGTGGACCAACGAATCCGGACGGAGGGAGTATTAATCATCGTCCATTGCATTCATCATTTCCAAATAACTTTGTTGTCCTCAGCGTCCCTGCCCTTGACTTTGTCCCAAAAGGCTTGATTGTCCTCCTCCCTAAACTTGACTTCCGGCAATAGTTGATTGACCTCTCCAAACATGGCCGTTGAATAGGCTTGCCATGTTGCTTTGTGAGCTTGGAAAAGAAGGCATAGATTGTGGCATGTTTGTTCCGGTTGGGCAAAAAGTTGGAGAATATGGGAAGACACTTCCGCCTTGTGCCATATTTGGTTGCATAATATGGGGCATTATGTCATTCCTTGGGTGTTTCAAATAAGCATTATGTAATACAAATAAGTTTCCTCGGGTGTTTCAAATGCCATTCCTTTCTTCGGTTCTTCAACTTGAAGTAAGCAATTTTCTGCTGCTTCCTTCTAATAAATATTACTATATGTCTCATCACACTCTTTGTTTGAAGGACCACAACATTCGTCTACTTCGTCTTCACTGTCTCCACTCCATACCTCTTCTTCTTCACACTCTTTGTTTGGAGGCATTGCCGAAGTAATAGACTCTGGCGACATCATCTGCTGGTTCAAAAAGAAAGGAAACAAATTAGATACAATGTCGAAAAGAGTTGAATCAGCATGAATATTGTCCAAAACTAGACGAATCGTGAAAATTGAACTTCAATTTTTTGGTTATGGTACTAAGTTAAAACTTATGTTAATCCGAGTGATAAATTATCTCCAGTAAGACCCGTGTCCCACATAATATATCAATCACTTCCAGAAGCTAAACTTGATTGATCCACCACTAAAATGCTAATTTACTTCCAGATGGTGTAGGGAGAAAAACTTATCTAACTATTGAAATGCATAATCAGACCGAGATAAACTAATGAAGTAGATACATGATGCACTCATAGGTTAAATTTTGTGCAGATTCCTTCAAAATCTAAGATTCGCATTGGAACCCTAATTTAGTGCAAAATCCCCAATATTCGTAGAATTGAAACAAGTTTAGAGAAAGAGTGAGAGAGAAAGAGCAGCGTATGTGTGTGTGTGTGAGAGAGAGAGAGAGAGAGAGCAGCGTGAGAGAGAAAGACATATACCTGGTCGAAGCTCGTCAATCAGAGGTGTTTGAGCTCAGACGACGTGGTGGTGTTCAATGGCGTCAATGTACAGCAGTGGTGGTGTTCGGCGGCAGTGGTGACGGCGTTCGTGGTGGTGGGTTTTGGTTCGGTCGAGCTTCTCTCTTTTCTGTCACACACGACTGATGAAGATGAAGAACGGGGGGAATTTAGATTTTTTGATTTTTTTTAAATGGGTAGGGGACCAAAACGACGTCGTTTTGGTCTTGTTGTGGCCATGTAGTGGCCATTTTGTTGTGTACGTATCATTACTCTTTTTGGGGTCTCGTTAATGCGGGAAATTAGGTGAAATGCAAAAATTTAACAACACCTAGAGGGTCAAGCGAACTTCAAAAATAGAATTTCTAAATTTTATACTTTCTTTGCTAAAAATCTACAATTTTGGTACAAAAGGTTTGTTGTGTGGTTTCCACAGTATATCTACCCAATAATTAACTGCTGTTATCTTAAAAAATAATCAGCAACAATAATATTGTGAAAACACACTTTCTTTTTTTTGGGTAAAAAATAATAGTTGCAGTCAAATGTTTTAAAAAAATTTACCCCATGTGCCAATATTAATATGATATATTATACAAAATTAAGTACACGTGAAAACGAAAATATAAAAACATATAAAAAATATTTCTTCTTAACAACCTAAAACCAACCGAAAAGAGGAAAGGGGAAAAATATTAAATAAATAAAAAAGTAGTACTACATTAATACTGTTCATACCCATCTTCAGAACATTTAAGGTTGATCGGGTAGCCGTATTCAACGGACCATATTTTAATGTCCGGGACTTGAATTTCAATGCCGTATGCACCATGTTGTAGCCCATAGGTTAGGCTACCATTCCACAAAGAGACCAACCATTTTCAACACCCCATAGCATTAGATTCGTCGGGTTGAAAAACCTTCGTACCCATCTTTAAAATATTTTAAGTATCACCAAACTTTGGAACGCATAAATTTGTCAAAACTAAAGTTATTTTGGGATGTTAACCCTAATTTTATTCGTTTATTAAGCAAGAACAAATTTTTTTTATGAATTTCATCCTTTCTTTGGTAAAAATCGTCCTTCTTTTATTAGATAAACAAAATCTGTTGTGATGAAATATAAAGAAAAAAATAATAGCAGCCACAATACTATTGTGGAAATGTTATAAAAACCAAAACAAAATACTAATCACTAAACTAACAAAATATAAATTGCATTTTGTATTAAATTAAATTGCGTTTATTATTATTATTTTTTTCTTTTGGACCAATATATTATTATTTTTTGTTCATACTTTTTCGTTGATGTATGTGAGGAAAATACCCTATCCCGATATCGAATGAATTTTTTTAAAAAACAAAATGTCCGGCCCATAGGTCAGGCTACCATTTCACGAAGACATCAATCATTTTCAACAATCCGGAGCTGGAGATGCGTCACATCAAAGAGAAACAATGATGATCGTAGTACTCTAAAGGGTCCATATCAGTTTTGAATAAAAAATTCTTTACTACTATTCGCCATTAATTTTCATTATACTCTCTCCGTCCCCATTTAATGGTTCTTTTTGGGAGTGCGTGCTACTTTTCAATTGATTATATCTTGTAATTTATAATGTTTTAGGTGATTCTAAAAACATTGTATTGTAGGATTAGTCGAGATCTATCAAACAAGATCCATATTGGATGTAAAATTCATTACCAATTTAAAGATATAAGTAAGTTTTCATCCGGTTAGAATACAACTAAGACAATTAAATGGGGACGGAGTGAGTATGTTTTTTTTACGGTTGAAAATCATCTGGTTGGGTACTTGAAGTTGAAAAATCATCTGGTTGGGTATTTGAAACCCAACCGCGATGTCTGATCGCGTTTTGCTCCATCCACCTGGCACAGACATGGCCGCCAAGTGGAACTTGCATGTAAAACGTGATTGAGTATTGCGGTAATGAACTAAAACACGATGGAGGATCGCGTTAAGGAGTAATTTTACAAATAATTTCAAAACATGTACTACAATTTGTTTGAGAAAAATGAGTACTTTGGCGAAAAAATCCTATATGAGCTATAAAACTTTGAGTTAACAAATACTATATATTTCCACACAAGTATTGATCAATTACAATGGAATAAATAGGCTACAAGAGATATGGATAATAACGGATACAAAACAAAGATATATTTGAGTGAAATGATTTCCACACCCCCTTTTATCCCCACACATTCCCTTTTTGTCTTTATTCAACCTGAAATTACCAAATTGCTTTTCATATGGAAAAAGTGACTCTTGAAATAAGGGTAATTTGGTAATTTCAGGTTGAATAAAGACAAAAAAAAAGTATGCGGGGATAAAGGGGTGTGGAAATTATTTCCCATATTTGAACAAAACTATTCTTATCTTTATCTACAACCGCTTGTGTTATCATTTACAAAGGAGACTGAAAACATAACCAACAGTAAAACTCAGATCATCAATATCCAAAACAAAAGCCATCATCGAATTCTATCCTATACTCAAATATGTACAGCAATCGTTGTCAACTGACGCCGCCCTTAAACTACCAATCGATTCCACACTTGGTAGTTTGAAAAGTACCCGACGACGCTTTCCCGTTGGAATCCAACGGCACCTTCAAATCGCACTCGATCTTCGGCTTAAGTCTGGGAGTCTTAACCGCACGCAACTTGAATCGAACGCGAAGATAAAGCTTCACATCGATACTGTAAACCCCCGAACCCTTCTCCGAATCGTAATTCGAAACATCATTCACCACAATATTCTGCCCCTGGAACACCAAATTCAGCTCCGTGGTGTTCTTCTTCCCCTGGTAAAACCGCGGCAGGGTATCGACGGCGAAACGCTGGCCGCCGTAAAAGGCCCGGGCCTCGATCCTGTCGTAGTAGATCCCGATGTGCTTGTTAGGGTTTCGGATGGTGAGATTCAGATCCAGATTGTAGTAGAGAGTGTTACCGGTGGTGTTGGTGGTGTTGAGGTTGAATTGGGTGAGGGTGGCGTCGGTGACGTGGAACTTGACCCTGGTTGGGCGGACGGCGAGCCAGAAGAGGAAGACGATGAGGCCGAGGGTGAGGAGTACGGAGAAGAGGATCTTGAAGAGGCAGTTGAAGAGGCAGCCGAAGAGGCAGCTTAAGGGGTTGCAGCTGCTGCCGCGTCCAGCGCGGTGGTAGGATTTGGACTGTGGTGGGATTGGAGGGCCGTAGTAGGCTCCGTTCAAGTGGGTTTGTTTAGGGCTTGACATGATTGAGAAGAGAGAGATTTGTGGGTGATGTAGGAACTGAATGTGTTTTGTGTTTGTGGGAGAAACGCGTATATATATAGAGAGGGGAGACGGAGTTTGTGTGCGTAATGGATTGGACGCGGCTGAGGTGGTGAGTCTGGCGGTGACCGTGTTATTCATTCAAATTGACGCGGTTGCTTTGAGAAATTTGTTACTCCATCTGTAGGATGATGGCTACGTAACTTCTCATTACTAAATCCCATTGATTTTAGGGAGCGTTTGGGAGATTATTTTTCAGGTTTTCATTTCTAATTTTTTTTGGCTTTTTTTGTTTTTTGAATTATGGTCAAAATAAGTTTTGAATTTGAAAAGAGTGTTTGAGAGAAATATGCAGAACGCATTTCACAAGTGGAGAAGTTGAAAAGTAGCTTCAAACCTCTTTTTCACTTCTGCTCTCCTTTGTGCAATTTTGAAAACACATTTTCTAAGAATGAGTTTTGGGTTAAGTGTGCCAAACATCCAAAATGAAAAAAAGTGGAAGTATAAAATGCAAAAGAGAATCTCTCAAACAACCTCTTATTTGGGTACGCCGCAGCAGGCATGCAACCCCATCCGTGTTCAGTAAGAACTGGGCTGGATGCGCTTTGGAAATCCACCTTGAAAAGTTAATTTACTTTTTGAGTTTCTAAACAAGTCATACTTTTTAAAAATTATTTACTTTTTTTTTTTAAATTTGGATCAAGGGGAGGCCGATCTGGCCTTCGACACCGCCGACGAGTAGCTGTAAAGACCCCAAATTTTTAAATAGATTTCGATTTAATTCTTAAATCTAGATTTAGTATTTAATTTAATTTTACCCTAATGTTTTCCTACCAAGTTATTTTCACAAACTTGTATATATGCATATCATTTCATTACCCTAACCATTCCAGCCTAACCGAATTATTTCCTAACCAAGAATCAGTCACACCTTTTTCCTTTATGTTTATCAACATTGCCTGTCATTCCTTGCATGGCTATTTTTGCCACACTTTCAAAATCAGCCAATCACAATTGGACACACCTTGTAGAGAGTTTCCTTTAACCAGTAGGCCTTAAACTACCCATTAATCTTTAGGGAAATGATTTCCACACCCCCCTTTTATCCCCACACATTCCTTTTTTGTCTTTATTCAACCTGAAATTACCAAATTACTCTTACTTCAAGAGTCACATTTTCCATATGAAGGGCAATTTGGTAATTTCAGGTTGAATAACGACAAAAAAAAAATGTATAAGGATAAAAGGGGGTGTGAAAATCATTTCCCTAATCTTTATGGCTAAAGACTCGTACACTTTCCCATATATCCATACTTATCACTATTCGGCCAGAAGCTACCACCACCATCCATACTTATCTCTTCTTCCTTTGGCCTCTTATTAGAGAGAGAGAGAGAGAGAGAGAGAGAGCGCGCTCCACTACCTTCTTCTTCCTTTTTTTAATGTTTGTTTGCCGAGAGAGAGAATTAGAGGTGGCTGGGTAGGAAGAGAAGAAGAAGAAAACGAAAGAAAAAGTAAGAAGAGGAAGTTCAGTCCGTTCGACGCGACTGAGGCCCATCCAAATCACTCCGGTTAAGCTAAATCTTCGGAAGGAAGGTAGGTTACGTCCTACCGAACTCTTTGATGTGTTTAAATGTGATTTCGTTGAATGGTAACAAGAACCCAGTAGCTAAATCTTCTCTCCTGAAACGTAATGGTATATAGATTGAAAAATGTTAAATGTTGAGTTTTATGCATCTGTTTTATTTGCTTTACCGGAATAGATATGAATGAACTAGACAGAGATGATGGATTTCTTTTATCCGGACCTCTGTTCATCACCCCAGCCGCCCCCGCGTGCCACGGATATAAGGCAAAATTAGATAGATTTGCTCCTGGTAGTTTAAAATGTGTACTTGAACCCAGTTTCTTGGTGCATTGGTTAAAAACAAAGTACTCATTTTAACTTTTGCCTCTATGATTGACTAGTATCTCATTTACGTTCTAATTACTTAGTAGTAGTATAATTGGTGTTTAGTAAAAATAAAGTGACGTGTCCAAGGAGAATTTACTCAACATGAAACATTGAAATTTTGAACTCGTATGATTCATTTGGAATTTATTAAGTTAATAAAAAAATTTATGTGGATTGATCTACTGGAAGCAAAAGAAGAAAAAGTGAGGTTTTAATCTTTTCTTTTATGTCTGTCATTATTCTTGTCAGTGTGCATCATCTTCATCAGTATTACTGCTTGTCAAATTTATTACCAATTGTTATAAAACTTAGACGGACATTTGGGTCATGGGTGGGTTTACGGTTTGGAGAGTAACCTGTAGACGTGATTTGTAAAGAAATGAAAAATGGAAATGCGTGGAATTTTGTTGAGCTGACGATATGTGGTTCCGGGGGTGACCGGAGTGGGCGACGGACGGATGAACGTTATGAATACGAAACCTTGGATAGGACATGGTGGTGATTGACTCTCGAGAATGGTCGGGTTATAAGGGTGGCACTGTGCTTGCGTCACAGCCCGGGGATGAGTTGTGGGGCCGCACTCCCGGTGAATCTTGTTTTCGTGCCTTGGGGTCATGGAAGTGGTACTCGGGTATATAACCTTGGTTCTTCGTCCGGATCTTTGCAAGGGGGAGTCGAATCACACCAGTTGCCCTATGCCGGAGGTTGGAGGGTAGGATGGATCTCGTGGCAGAGAATCCTAGATGACACGTAGGTTAATGGCTAGTAATTAATCAGTGTTGTTATTTGTGATATCTCCTGCTATTTGTTTATTGTGCATGTATATGTGTTAGATGCCGCGGTGATTTATCACCAGGTAATGAAGATGGAGCAGAGGCGCAATATGATGAAAAACAGTGATGCTAAGGAAGGAGTCAACGAGCATGTGGAGGCTGGATCAGTAGATGTCTAGATGTTTTGAACGTTGGAATTTAATTGCTAAATCTCATTTCGAAGAATGTAATATTTTGACTGTTTAACTTCAATTCGATATGGTTGTAAAACTATAACACTTAGCTTTCGGTACGGTGTTATGATGAGCCTATGAAGTCTTTTGTGAAATTGCCCTTGAAAATTATTTTGACGTTTCCGAAAAAAAAAAATCGGGGCGTTACAGTAGCGGCGGCAATGGCATCGGCGGTTTGTTTTGTTTTCCGTTTTGTTATTTCGGTAGTCTTAGGTTTGTAGTTTTTAGGTTGTTTTGTTTATATCTGTACTGTGGTGGTTTGATTTAATGGAATTTCTATTTGTTCATCCAAAATTAGGTGTTTGTGTGTTTTTATTATTTTCAGTTTAGTTTTGGTCATAATTTGTTTTTGGGCATAATTTTCTAATTTTAAGTTTGTGTGTTTTTCATCTTTAGTTACTCCCTTCGTCCCTTTTATAGTGTGTACATTTTCATTTTGAGATGCTCCTTAATAAGTGTGTTTTGAAAAGCTAGTGGGTACATTTCCTATTTTGCGCTTAAAAGTATATTTCTTTTTAAAAAGTTAGTGAGTATTATTATATTGATAATGGTAAGTAATGAAAAATAGATGTAAAAGTTGTAAAAGTTGATGTGAGAGAAAAATAGTTGGAATTCCCAGGTAACACACTTAAAAAGTGACGGAGGGAGTATTTTTTTTTTTTATAGATTTTGATCATTATTTTTTATTTGTTAAAATTCCTCTTATCGAGATAAATTAATAATTTATAAAAGAAAATTCGATACAAATCTAACAAATACGAAAAAAAATTTGAATAAAAGACAAAATGAATTATTTAGGCCCAAACTGGCCTAGTTTGTTATGTAAACATCACCAATAGTACTAGTTATTTATGTGAAAAGAGCATGTTATTTATGTGAAAAGAGCATGTTATTTATGTACATAATGCTAGTCATACCGATCAAAAAAATTACACATATATAAAGTGGGGTGTATATATAAAGTGAAAGATAATATATAGAAAATACATCGATCACTAAAAAAAAATGTATTGATATCTGTAAAATATTGATATTCGAATTGTTTGTCATTATAATCAGGGACGGAGCTAAGAAGGGGACGGTGGCACGTGCCATCCCCCGTTTCAAAAATTCCACCAGGGGAAAAAAACTATAACAGAAATAATAAATAAAACAATCGGACAACATTACTGGAAGTACTCACTTTGTCGAAGTGGTCAGATACGCTAGGTTTTTGGTATTCCGCCAGGGTTCAAATCCCCATCCCGTGTGATGGGGTCTGGGTTTTGTTTTTTGTTTTATTTATTTATTTATTTTTTGTTTCCCTTACTAATACCCTCTGAGCTCTCCCCCACCCCTCATTGGCTCATTCTCTCTCAAGGTTTGTGATTGTTTTTTACCAATTGGAGAGGAACATGACACATTTGAATATTAAAAAATTTCTCAAATTTTAGCATTTTTATTGCATGTTTCTTTACGGACTATGTTGGATATGGATGTACAATGAAAATAAATAAACAAACATGTTGATTTACAAATTTTTTTGAATAAGTTGCGGATTACTCATCATTTTACAAGTGGAGTGAAAAGAAATTTTCCATTGGTTTCGGCATCTATGAAACTTGTCAATTTATTTAATTGTTGTAGTATTTGCCAGGGAAAAAAAGTAGAAAATGGCCACTGTTGGAGCTAGTTATGTACTAGTATAAAAAAAAAATATTACTCCCTCTGTCCCTTTTACGTGTGCTACCTGAGAATTCCAACTATTTTTCTCTTACATCAATTTTTACAACTTTTATATGTACTTTCCATTATTTACATTTATCAATATAATAATACCCACTAACTTTTTAAAAAAGAATCTACTTTTAAAGGCAAAATAGAAAATATACCCACTAACTTTTCAAAACACGCACTTATTAAGGGACAACCCAAAATAAAATGTACACACTATAATAGGGACGGAGGGAGTACATTGTACAAAAATGAAAAGCAATTTGGATACCACAAGTCACAAGAGAGTTGGAGGAAGCCTTTATCTTTTTGCACGAAAAAAATCCATTACAAAACCTAATTATATGATTTCCTAATTAATTTTTTTGTTATATTTTTTCGCATAACATGTAACTAGTTTTCATTGAACGGTACCACCCCATGGTCGAATCCGGGCTCCGTCCCTGATTATAATGCCCGATTACATTACTCTACCTAATGAGGGGGTGTTCCGCTAAGAGAGTTTTTTGATTTTTTGGCTTTTCACGGCTTTTTATGTGATGTATTGTGAGAGAGTAACTATCTCAATTTTAAAAATAAATTGACTTTTTGACTTTTTTTAGTTAGCTGAATAGAGCCTCAACCAGACCCATTTTAAAAAATTTAAAATACGAAGGAGATAGAGTTGTCAGTCATGTACAACGGGCGAAAGATATACACGTGCTCCTGTTGCAATTATATGTAAGGTTATATGGTGAAGGAATCAACAGTCATTTGCTTTGTGATTGGATAAATTCCGGAAGAACATTAAAATTGTCTAAAATCCCCAAGCTTTTCCTCAATTTGGTCTTTCGTGTCACCATATTTGCTTTTGTGCCACCATGTTTTTAGCATTTCTTTACATCTTTACCAAGCATTTGAAAATTAGACACCATCATTATGGATATTATAGTATTGGTCAATGCCACTTAGCCTCAGTTTGGATGACAGTAATTTCAAGGGGGAATGGAAATGTGATGTCTTCTACCCATGATTCCAACGTTTGGAACATGCAACGTTTGGAACATGCAGGAACGGGAATGTGATGCCAGGATTTTTTTATTCCGACGTTTGGTAGAGGCAGGAATAGGAATGTGACTCATGATGACATGAGAAAACATTATTTTCACCGCCGGCGGAAACAAATGTTTCCTCCAAATCAATTACAGTGGTCCGGTGTGATAGTACACCATTACACGGACCGCTGTGGTTGATTTGGAAGAAACATTTGTTTCCACCCCCGGCGGAAGTAATTTATTCTCGATTGGTTGACTTTAATAAATCAACCAAGAAACAGATTCATGTCTCCTTTATTAAGAAAAAAGAAATGTTGACTTTAATAAATTTCCAAAATTATTGTTTCCTGCGTAAGATTATTGAATTTATCCAAACATTGAAATGCAATTCCTCCAGGTATCAAATTCCTAGGATTTCGATTCCCAGTAATCATATTCATAGTCCTACCCAAGAAAATTCCCAAGAATTTGATTCCCGGTAATCATATTCTTATTCCTACTCAAGATTCCGGTCATCCAAACACAACCTTAACGGTAATTTTGCCATTAATGAATGGAAAATTCTAGTATCAGCTCAATGAACAAAAATTAAGGTTTATAAAGTAGGAACTCTTCAGTGTAAAAATCTTCAAAAAATAGGAATTGTAGCACGCAAAAATTAACTCTTCTATGAAAGAGTCTTGCCTTATCAGCCCAGTATACTAACAATAAAAGGACTCTTAAATAGTTGAACTCCGAACAAGTCCATACAATTACCCCAAATTTACAGTACAAAATAGTAAATGAAAAGTGTGTTAGAACAGTTCTCAAAAGCTTCTTTTCTAGAGTATTTGAGATGCTAAACTGTATCTTTAATGAATTTTTCGAAAAATATTACTCACTCAATCCAATTTTAAGTGTGTTATTTTGTAAATCCAACTTATTGAACAAATATCATCATTACACATTTCATTAACTTTTATCTTTACTTCACCCATTTCACGTCAACTTTTACCTCTATTTTCCAAAATTATCCTCCATTTTTACCTAGTAATTTTTTACTCATTAATTTTTCAGAATAACAAAATAATAATTGTACAAACTATTACTCATTAATTTTTAAAACAAACACTTATTAAGGGACAACACAAAATCGAATTATGTGCTACATATAAAAAAGGGGAATTGCTTTTCGTATTGTCATTGAAAAATGGAAGGAGCACTAGTTTTTTAGGACAATACAAAAAGCAAGATAGTGTGGACAGGGGTTCGAAATATGCCATTGGTTAGCCATTGGTTAAGCTCTGGGACCAATCCTGCTGCAGTTTGGACAACCCTTCAACACAGCAGAGCGAATGCAGTAATTCTCATCCAGTAGATATAGTAATTTTTTTAAAAAAAATCATTACCAAAAAATCAAGGAAACAAATTTTATACTCTGCTTTCTTACAAATTCACTAAAACATTTGTTTTTAAAAGTCGCCTTTTGAGAGCAGAAAAACTACCCGAAAAAAAAAGAAAAAAAAAGGGAAAAAAACATCGTCATCTGTTACCTTTTTCGAAAGCATTCTTGTAAAACAGGAAGAATTAGTTTTTACTCTGTAATTTCAGGTGACAGTAAAATACCTTGTGAGAATGAAAACCCCATATGAATATGGTTTGGACAGTAGGTATTTTTCAGGTGTAATCTTACCAAACAATTGCCACTCAAATTTCAGAATCTATCCACCAACAGAAAGAAATGAATAGCCAACAAAACAAATTAGTCCACAGCATCAAATATTGTTCTGTTGTCATCCATCAATAACAAAACCCTGGTTTTATCAAGAGAACATCATACTTGTCAAGGAGAATACATCTAAATACTGGAAAACTGATTTGCTCAATCCAAGCGAAAGTGAAGTAAAAAGCATGCCACCATTGCCACATAGTGTTTCCCTAAGCGACAAGAGTGCTGGCAGTGGTAGACTCGCTGCAAACAATGAACAATTGGATTAGAATTGTGACACGAGATGGACTTCACTAACTACAATTTCATTTCGGTTCATTACAGTCGATTTCATTGAAACCAGCAATGTCATTGCAATCAACAGAAAATATGATGGCACTAGTTTTGCTTAGGGGTGCAGAGTCCAGATTGGTCTGGTTCTCGAGAAAACCACTAATTGGACCGTTCCGAACTGTTCTAAAAACTTGGAAACTAAAAAGTACACACTAACCATATAGTATGCGGGGAACCTGAACAGAACCACACCGCAAGACCAGTCCGGTTTTGGTTCGGTTCCGCTTCTATACAATTAGCATGCAAACACTTTTTCAAAACACATGAAATTAAGTAGCATGTAGTTCGGATTATCTCGTTGTGGGTCTGATTTACATTGGTTCCATAAATATAAATAGTATATAACGTTTGAAATTAATTTTTTATCAGTAGCAAAATACTAGTAATATTTTACTCGAGCACAGGTAAAATAGAAAAGCTGAGGCAGTATGTGTCCAAAAAGTAGCTAAAATGAAAAAGTGACTATAAGTCCATCAGATAGTTTGTACATAAATTGGTCCAAATTTTACCTATGCTGCTGTTCTTGCCCCAATCCTTAATGGTTCAGATTCCAATATATACAATAGTAATAAAGCCTTTCCTAACAAATGAGATTTCTCCTCTAAACGGTTTGGTTCTGTTCTAACAATGGTTCTTTAATTGATAACCAGAAACCCAACCAAAATTAATGGTTCTTATTTTTCAGAACCATAACGAGACCAATGAACCGCAGACCAATGAACCACAAAACCAAACCAAATAGGACAAATCTGTCCAGGTTGGATCAGTTTAGCAGTTAGGTCGGTCATCTTGAACACCGCTAAGCTAACCAAACCAAACCAAGCCTTATGTCCCAATCAATTTGGGGTTGGCTACATGAATCTTTTTTTTTTTTTTACCAAAATCCTTTTCTTGAACACCCCTAGTTTAGCAAAAATCTTACCTTCACTGTGTATTAGATTATTTACGATAGCAACTAGGAATAATGATGCATCAAAATTACAGTGTAGCAAAGATCTTTTTTTCAATACCCACAAAAGCTGTTGAAGGCCAACAAGTCATAAACTAGATCGTAAGAGCATCTCCAACCACATTCTTCAATTTGAAGAACCAAAATAATATTTTTTATTAAAAAGGTGACTTTGAAGAATGCCACTATTCACTCTAACTCCAACCCAATTCTTCATTTTTCTCTCTATTTCCCTCCATAAAAATCCAGATTTTATGCTACAATTTTATTTTTTTTCGGAATATTGGATATTGATCTCATTTTAAAGGTATTTTTTAATATCTTTTTATTGGTACCATTTTTGTGAAAATTTTACCAAGAATTTAAAAGATAAGCACATTTTAGATAAAATGAATAGTGCAAAACTCATTTGAAGAATGTTCTTCATTTTTTAAGTGGTTTCTTCATATATGAAGAACCAAAATTAATTCTCCAAAATGGAGGGAAATGAAGATTGGTTGGACCCCTTTCATTCTTCAAAATGAAGAAATGAAGGTATGGTTGGAGATGCTCTAAGGGAAGTAAATTACGTCAACGGTCAATCATTATGCTGATGCAAGTCATTTTAAGTGCAAGATGCAGAAGCACAAGAAGAATGCTTTGCAAATAAAAGTTATCTCTAAACTCCTATGTGCCCTAAATAGCAATAGCTTCCAAAAGGTCAACAGCTGCATGCTAGAATGGAGCACATACATTCCAATGGTCCAATATTTGTAATAAGTTCCATATCACCATTACCCAACTTACTTTACAAAAAGAGAAGTTTGAAACAAACACATAAAAACTTACTATTTCCAGACAGGGGGAAGCTTCTTAGTCTTCTTGTAATAGCGAGCAAGTCTGTGAATCCTGCTCTCAACCAGGATCAACCTAAATTTGGAATCCTTATCCTTCCTGTTCCTCTCCAAATGCTTCCGGATTGCGACAGCTTTCTTAATGAGGTGGTATAGATCCTCGGGTATTTCAGGAGCAAGCCCTATCCAAATATAAGCGAACATGGAATTAACTTGCTTCCGTTCCCAAAAGATAATTCAAGCACTGGGAGAATAATGGAATGGAAGATGTACCATGAGCCTTGAGAATGCGCAAGATCTTGCTGCCTGTAACACTCTTCACCTGGGCGATCCCATGAGAATCACGAAGAATGACACCAATTTGAGAAGGGGTCATGCCTTTCTTAGCAAACTTGCAGATGTTCTCCTCAACCTAAAGACAGGAAAACTAAGATTTGAATTTCTGAAATTCTATGGAGACAATACTTGAAGCAACCGAACACAATTACACAAAAAATGAACTTTTAGCTGAAGAAATACAAAAAACTAACCCAGGGATTCCATAAGGAGAACAGGCTAGTATGAATTCACGTTTAAGTAGGAACAAGCAAAACATAGACACGAGTTTTCCTTGACAAAGAGAAGTGAACATAACGAATTACAAGAAGAAGCCAGTTACAGACACCTCTACATACGAAAGCAAAAGAAGTGTTAGTTTAAACTTAAAAGGGACAATCGTGTTCAGGTTCTATTTAGTCGTCATAAAATTAGAACCAAAGAAACAGAAACAAGGTTTGAGGCGAACATTTCTGCCTTCTAATGACTTATGACTTAGCTGATATCTCATAAAATAAGCCAAAGAGACAGAAACAAGGTTTACGAACATTTCTGCATTCTAATGACTTAGCTGATCTCTCATAAAATTAGAGCCAAAGAAACAAAAACAAGCTTTGAGACGAACATTTCTGCCTTCTAATGACTTAGCTGATATCTCATAAAATTAGAGCCAAAGAAACAGAAACAAGGTTTGAGACGAACATTTCTGCCTTCAAATGACTTAGCTCATGGTCCTTCTGGTTAGAGAAAATAGAATAAGGATAGAGGAAAATGGAAATGCAAACACTGCCTGCTTGGTTTCAGTTTCCAGCATCAGTTTCCTGAGAACCCATGGTGCTATTTTCATAGCTTAATCGTTCACAACAGAAACGGTTATACAAGGAAATGGTTATAACAAAAGCATAACGGAAACCCTTATATATACACACATGGGTAACCTTAGTGGATCTGTGGATAAATGTGCTAGATTTCTAAAGGGTATTGATATTGATCCATCAGCTCAAAACCATAAGGAAATGGATCCTCTCCAGTCCAACATTTGGACTGGAAGACCCAGTCCTCATCTACAACGTCTATTTGGCTATTTGCTACAGTTAATGGTTCGGATTTGCTAATCAACTCTGACCAGTAAGAGACTCTTGAAATTTTTGGTACATGACATTGAACTGGAAGCTCAAGTCACAAGGAAATGGTTATTCAAAGACTATAAAATGCCCACTCAATTGATGTTTTTCTCAACAGACAGGAAGTATTTAAAATTCAATTATCAACTAAATACGAAAAAACACGTAATGAGCATAGGATATTTACTCATTTCGTAAAAAAGAAACCCTAAGAGTAAAAAGGGATTTCGAGATTCATACATCCTGAGAAGAGATCTTCAGCCAACTAGGTGGCGTCCTCTTGTATGGAAGTGCTGAAGCTGATATACCCTTACTGTAACAAAATACATATAATGAACACATACAGATCCACGCGTATAAATCACAGAGAGAGAGAGAGAGATGGACGGACCCTCGACTGTGCATGCGACCCATGTTGACGGCGGTTGAGGGGGGACAGTCGCAGCGGCTCTGCTGAATACGGCTTACTCCAAGCGCACAAACCCTAGTAGCAAAACAAGTGAGCAGGGAAGCTAGGGCTTTATATGAGTTCCATTAATTACATACGATTCCTTGGAGTTGGGTTCATTTTCTGTTCAAACCGTTTTAAATAAGATTTGTAGTATTAGCACCCCTCGCATTTTCTATTTATTTCCCTCTCAGGAGGATAAGATATCCTTTTGGGAAAAATTCAGTTTGACCCCCTTGTGGTTTGGGCTGGGTGTGGTTTTACCCTCTCTTATTTGAATATCAGAACATAACAACTATGTAGTTTGTGGACCAATGTGCACATCTAACTCTGTTAACAGAACTTGTAAACTGACTCTACCGCCCTCATCTTCTTCCCCTCTCTCTCTCTCTCTCTCTCTCTCTCTCTCTCTCTCTCTCTCCAACCAAGCCCTCATTTCTCCTACCCATTGTAATAGTTAATGTATGGCATTATGGCCCTCACACACAGACATATATGTCGGGAGGGACTAAAAGATTTCCCAGAGGACCAGAGAAAATAACAATACATACAAGTATATATATACTTTTTAGTCAAAATACAACTTTGGGTCTGAGCTTTGTGCACCAATGAAGCTTGTTACCCATATGAACATTAGGATTCAAGCAAATTGAGGGAACCTTCTGCATCTAAATTACAGACTACTTTTATTTATTTATTTCTGAATCATCCAATTGAGCCGGCAACTACCAGTTATTATCTTCACTTGTCGTTTGAAGAATCAAATATCCATCTAGTTGAACTCGAGCTGCTGTCTCCGTTGTTACGATTCAATTACGCCCAAATCGAACCCGTACTGGGATTTGTTTTAGGTTTCAAGAAACAGAGGTCGAGATATATAAATTTGGAGTAGATGTGAGAAATGGGTAGCTCGGTACAAGTACAACAACTTCAAAGCCTGGAGGAGTCGCGATCGACGACGGGGAAGACGTTGACGACACCGGTCAGAGAGTGTGTATTCAGGTGGAGTGAAGAAGAAGGGTGGCAGCTGTATAATTTTGGAGATAGATTATGGTACTTTGTATCAAAATTATTGTTGTACTCACATCCACTCTCAACATAGGCAAGTGAACGACACCTCCGGTTAAATTAGATGAAAATTCTTATCGTGCACAATTGTCCACAAACCACACGGTGGTTATCTGCTAATATTGAAATGAGAAGGGTGAGACCGCACCCGTCTAAACCACAAAGGGCCAAATTGAAATTTTCCCTATCTTTTTTATTTTGCTTAACACTGCTCATCTAGATTTGATGCAAACCGATTCCGGCGGAAATATTGGACGAGCCACGGTTTGGGGTCATTTCATTTGGTTGGGCTGTTTAATATTTTCTGGTTTTTCAATTTGGGCTTTAAAAAAATTTGGGCCACAATCAAAAGGAATAAATATGCATATTTCACAACCCATATAAATAATATTACTATTAAAAATGGCATTAGGCCCAAAACTCATATCTTTGGACCACAAACCAAGACTGCAAGCAAAAACTTGTGTCAAGAGTCAAACAATAATTAAATATCCAAAACGCTTTCGTATATCCAATGCTTTTTAATGACAACTAGTAGATAGGTTGCGCATGACGTGCAAAGTTAGGCCCAATACAATTGTAAGTTCTCAATAATAGTATTTTGATGTGCAAACTACAATACGTCAAATTTGAATTAAAAAAGAAAAATAAGATTAACTCCAATAGATATTGCAACAATTTAATACGAATTTTGATTGAATGACGGTATGAACTAAGAGGATGCCAAGTAAGTGGGACCAACCAATCTGACTTAAAATAATTACTGTTAACAAAATTAATTAAATACTTTATTCTAGAAATAGCACTTATAAAATCAAAGAATATAAATAAGGAAAGTTACTATAGGAACATCTTTAGCAAACTCTCAAATACCGCGTCACCACTCAAATATCATAATAATACTATTTTTCAGTTTTGCTTCTCATCCCGTCATATTTATATTGGGCTATGTGACCTTTGCCGCTAATCTCTTTTTGTAAACTTTAAACTCTGTTACCACTGTCCCTAACAAATACACAAAAAAGTTCTTTTTGTTTTTTCTAATGTTGCCAACTTATATATTAGTACATAAGTCCAGTTTTCACATATTCACAACTATAAAAAATCTCAGGTTGTCTTTCTTCCATTCACTTGTTTTTCTTTTATCAATTTGGACAACTTAGAATGGAAAAAAACAGAGATAAGAAAGAGAATTACTCCATATTTTAAAGTTTGAAGGATACGATGGAGTGTTCCATTGAAATTCACACTTCCAAATTTTTAATTATAGTGTTGCAAATGGTAATGTACAGTTTTAATCAAATCTTTTAATTGCCTATGGTTTTGGCCGATATGTGTCATTTTGAGCAAATTCGATATCCAAGAACAGCAATTTCATTTCAACTCAAATACTATGCCTCGGTACTTGACTATTTTAAAGTTTATTTTTCTTTTTGGTAATTGAATGTTTATATTATTACGCTAATTTTTGCAATGTGGAAACTAACACTAATGGGGATAAATCGGAATCGATACTTGGTGTCTTATCTCTGTCGATTACCGCGTCAATAGAAAAACTGACTCTTTTATAACCATTGCGATATTGAGAACCTTGATGCTAACTTTTGAAGTCCATATAGTAACTATCCTTTAAATTTTTTATTTATGGAAAAAAACGGAGTATACAAAAAAGAAAAAGAAGAAAGGAAAGATAGGCCTTTTCTACCAAACACAGCAATTAATGACCCCTCATACCCAAAAACAAGAAGAAGGGAAAGAGGGATAAAGATTTAATCCATGCTGAGGATTTCTATGCAGGGTGACTATGAGCCCATTAGGGAGCCCATTTTTTTTCCATTCATTTTGCATTTTGGACTGTGAATTATTGATTTTTGGATTATGATCGTAATAAAATTATGAATTTATAGAGTGTTTGAGAGATATACGTAGAATGAATTTTGTAAGAGAATAGTGTTTGGGATAATAATAATCAAAATAAAAATAGATTAGGAATTGAATTTTGACAATGTTACCCTTGATTATTTATTATTGTATTCTAATTAATGTGTATTAATAATCATTTTAGACATACATTTATTTTTACATATTGTTAATTAAATATTTCCTCCGTCCCAATTTATTTGTCAATTTTGGGGGATCCAACTTGGAGCACAATCATTGCACTTTAAAAACTTATTAGGCTTGTCATTTCAATTCTTGAAAAAAAGTGGAAAATAAAATTAGAACGATATAGAGAAGAAGTGCAAAATAAGAAAATCATAGAAATTTGTCCTTGATTTTCTAAAATGGACAAATAATTTGAAACTTTAAAATTTCGAAAAGAAGACAAACAATATGGGACAAAGGGAGTATCGTTTTGCCCTTCACAAATATTTGTATCCCATGTTTGAATGAAGGAAAATCGCAAGAGGTGCATCCGAGCATGATTTTTTTTTTTTGTCAATCGGTAAACTGTATTAAACTCAACCCGAAAAAAGGTATAAAGATGCTTCCCTTCGAATCCAGCTAGGGATTTCCCCATGCCAGATTCGCGTGGAATGTAAAGATAGGGTATACTTGGCTATCCTATCAGCCACCCTATTACAAAAATGAGGAACATAAATAAATAAAAACTGAAATCAAAAAAATAGAAAACGCATCCGAGCATGATGTTTACATAGTTCATCCAAACAGAGTTGCGTCCAACATCACCCATGGCGACTCCAGCAGTTCGGAAGCGTGGGGTCATTCATAAACATTAAATATTTTTATCAACCATAAATCAAAGAAAAACATCACAGTAATGGCAACTACAAACCTTGTTCTAACAAAAAAAACACATTTAAAACTCAGGGGATGTTCCACTAAAACTAGCAAGATAGGTCAATCTCACTTTATCAAAAGAACAAAACGAGCGACTAGGATTCAAACAAGCCACACAAAGAAGCAGTTTTTATGAACTTTCAGGAGTTATCTACTAGTGTCACCACCAAATTTAGGGGGTTCATTTATGAATTTTTTTTAAATTTTTATATAATAATAATAATATTTTTTCCCGTGGGGTGACCCCACTCTCACTATACTAGCGTCGCCAGTGACCGTCACTATGACTGTTTTATCTTAATAGAGAGTCATGCAAATGTTGCATCGAAGATGCCCTACACCACATTCTTATGACTCTAACAGTACTATGAACTGTTAACATGTCAATCGGATGCGATTAGGAGTTTAGTCTCTCTAAAGATCTTAGGTTCAAAACCTCTCAGTTGTTATCTATCTTTTAGGATCAGTTAATACGGAGATTTGGCATGGCTTTAATTGGGGGTTCTGACAAGCCGCCCCTCTTTTGTCCCCGTCATCCAGTACAAACCCTTCGCGTGTTTAACCCATCCCACCCAACCCCTTTCCACGCGCGCGCCCCATTCTCTCTCTCTTCTTTTACCCCACGTCCGAAATTGTGGTAGGAATGTACCTTTGGGAGATGAGAGAGAGAAATGATGTGACAACTCTCTCCAAATGTATTATTCATACGCAGGCATTGAAAAATGAATAGTTGACCAAGGAGTAATAATTAATACTCTCTCTCTCCTCTCTCATAAACAGTACACTGCTTTTACACACACACACTCTCTCTCTCCCCCCATTTTGTTATACACATTTATTTTTTTAAACTTTAAACAGTTATTACTTTTATTGTGCATATAAAAAAAATATGAAAAATATATATTTGAAATCTACTCGATGAGATCTTTGAAACAAGATGCATTATGACTATGAAATTTTGTGCATGTAAAAAAAAGTTATTTTTTTGATGAACCACACTTGCTAAGAACTAAGCTACAAAAAACAACAAATAAGGAACAATAACAAACAAATAAAACACTAAAAGTAACATATAAGCCATAATAACAAATCGATAAACCAGACTTGCTAAAAGCTAAACCACAAAAACTAACATATAAGGCACAATAACAAACAGATAAATCACAAAAAAATATAACATATAAGTCACAATAGCCAACAACCAACATATAAAGCAAAATAACAAACAGATAAATCACAAAAAATAACATATAAGCCACACTAACCCAACAGATAAATAAATAAAACAACATATAAGCCACAATAACCTAACAGATAAACTATTTTGGCCAATGTATACGCATAAAATCAACATATAAGGCACAACGACAAACATATAAGTCACAGAAAACAACATATAAGCTACAATAACCAAGAGATAAACTAAACTCTCTGTATTGAACAGATAAAAAATATATGTCAAAACAACTCTCTGTATTGTAACAAAATAGAACATATACACCATTCCAACAGGAAACTCTAAATTATTTTTTTATGCATAATTTTCTATTCAATATGGGTCTTGTTTGATAGATCACGTCGAGTAAGTTCTAAAACTATAAATTTTATTAAAAATGGACATGTAAAATAAAAATTATAAACATCTAAACTTTTAACATATAAACTTTAATATATGCATAAAACCAAGGGGCCGGATCTATGGACACCCATTTGACACTCCCCATTTGACACCCCATCTCAGCCCTTGAAACCAAGGGCTGAGATTAAATGTTAAAAAGAACGCTTTCTCTCTCCTTTCTAATGTTGAACGCCTGAACCCTCCTTTACCTTCTCCCCCAAAACAAAAACAATGCTGCCTCTGTACCTCCCTCCAGTCCCGCCGACGAAGCTCGACACCGCCGCCGAAACATTCTTCCTCCTCCTCCTCCTCCGACGGCGACCCCCAACTCCTCACATGTTCTCCTTCTCTCTGGTCGTCCTCAATCTCTCGCGCTCGTCACGACGGTACTCCGGCAGCCATTCTCAGGTAAGCAGAGACTCTCTTCTCTCTCTTGTGTAGATTTAGCTGAAACAAGTTTTTGATTAACCAAAAAAGATTTAGCTGAAATGAAAAATTAGTTTGCGTTAATGAAAATTTCCTTGATTGTTTTGAACCGGAAGAAAATGAGCAGAATATTCATCTGGATGGCTTTAGAAAAACTGAGGATATTACAATATAACGAGTTGTTCAATCATTGTAGATTTTACTGTCTTTGTTGCTATGTGCATTTTGATAGTTACTTTGCATAATGAGAAGGATTTGTGGCTGAGCTGGTAGAGACTAATCTATTCCCCAATTTTTTGAACAATTTCGTGAGTAAAAGAAAATTCTGTTTTAGTCGCCTTTGTGGCCGGGTTTCGTGCTTCAATTGGGTAAGCTAGTTTCGCAGTTTAAGCCTTGGGGCTTTACTGTCATGCTTAAATTGGGTAAGCTAGTTTCCCTAGTTTAAACCTTAATAGGTTTTATTCTTTTTCTTTATGGAAGTCTAGAAGGATGTGAAAAATTGGATACCTTTAGTCAACATTTCAAAATATTGGACAATAAAAAGGAGAAATAGTTGATGATTGACATTCTAAGTTGTTGTGGCTTCTTTCCTCTTTGCTAGGCAATCATGATGAAAAAACTTGTGATTTGTGTGTAGGTGAACAATGGAAGAAACTTTTGAATCAGATTATGTCGAAGTAAATGATACCGAGACTCCAAATCACGTTGTGGAAGGGTTAAAAGCACTGACAATTGGGATGTGTTTTGAGACATTTGAAGAAGCACGAAAATACTATGAAGGTTATGGTCGAGAAAAAGGTTTTTGGATTCGTACTCGGGCTTCAAAAAAGGACGAAACCGGTCGGAGGAAATGACTTCTATGTTATTTGTTTGTGCAAAAGAGGGAAAGTATGTTGCGAATGCGAATACTCAAAAGGAGGGTGTTGTGGAGGGGAATGATGAGAGAGAGTAAGATAAGAAAGTCATATCAAAGAAAAGAGGTAGAAGTTGTTCAACCGTTAAATGTGGATGCAAGGCTCATATGCGGATTATGCTTGACAAATGGAGTTGCAAATGGGAAGTAACAGTCTCCGACAACAATCACAACCACCGATTAGTGACTCCATGTAAGAGGATGAAAATGAAGTCAAATCGACACATGCCGAAAGCAATTAAGGATTTGACTGAAGCATTTCATAGAGAAAATATGGAAATTTCTAAAGTTCCTACAATTTTTGGTAGTGAATACATTGACTTTGATAATAGAGACTGTTATAATCACTTGAGGAATGTGAGGCATAGAGACCTAGATGGTGGGGATGCACAATCGGTCCTCAACTACTTTAGGAACAAACAAGCACAGAATCCACAATTTTTTTATGCAATTCAATGTGATGAAAGTGGGAGGGCAGTTAATTTTTTTTGGGTGGATTCTCGGTCTCGCATGGCGTACCATTATTTTGGAGATGTGGTCACATTTGACGCAACATATCGAACAAACAAGTATGATATGCCTTTCGCACCATTTACGGGAGTAAACCATCACATGCAGTCAATACAGTATGGATGTGCACTTTTACAAGATGAGACAGAGGTGATGTTTTTATGGTTGTTTCAGACATGGCTTGAAGCTATGGGAGGACGTCCTCCAACTTGTATCATCATTGACCAAGATTTGGGAATGAAAGGAGCCATTGCCAAAGTCTTCCCCAACACCCGTCATCGTCTATGCCTTTGGCATATTAAGAAGAAATTTGTTGAAAAGTTGTCACAAGTGTACTACAAGAAATCAAAATTCAAGAAGGATATGAAAAAATGTATCAAGGGGACATACAAGAAAGAGGATTTTGAAGAGAGAGGAGGGTATTGATGAAGGAATATGGGTTAGAAAGCAACGAATGGCTTCAACAATTGTTTGAAATTCGTGAATCATGGGTACCCGTTTATAATCGTGGCACGTTCTCCGCGGGTATGAATACTATCGGACGTAGTGAGGGTATCAATTCATTTTTTGATGCTTTTGTATCTTCAACGACAAATCTCAAAGAATTTGTTGTCAAGTATGACAAAGCCTTGAAGAGGATTGTGAAAAGGGAAAATGATGAAGATTTTGAGTCCAAACACAAGTTTCGGATTGTTAATGACAATGAATTTTTGTTGAAGCAGGCGACAAAAGTTTATACTAGAGAAGTCTTCAACAAGTTCAAGAGCCAAATGAGTGAAGCCTTTCGTTTTAAAGTTGAAGAGGTGGGAAATGCTAATAGATTTCAATCGTTCAAAGTGAGGTCAAAAGATGATAGACTTGAAACATTCGACGTGACATTGGATTCACAAACCTATGAAGGTATGTGTGATTGCTAACATTTTGAGTGAGTTGGGATATTGTGTGCGCACATTTTAAAAGTGTTTGTTCGACTGGATATTGATGAAATACCGGACCATTTTATTCTTCCACGATGGAGTCAAAAAGCCAACAAATTTTGGATAATTGATTCTGAAGGATTGGTGCATGACGATGGCAAAGAAGAATCTGAGGCATTAAGGCTTAGCCACATGTGTCAAGAATCTACAAAATTGGCTTGTATGGCTGCCCCATCATATGAGGCATACACAATTTTCATTGAATCTATGAATGATTTATTCGGCAAGCTCCAAAAGGTTTCGTATGTGCCTCCAATTGATGTTGGTGACCAAACTAATTTACATTCTATCGAGTCGTCTTAGATGTTGCTTTTGGATCCAAACATCTCACAAACCAAGGGTAAGAAAAAAGATGTCAAGGGAAAAACTGCTAGTGTACAATCCGGAAGATTGAAAAGTGGTATTGAGATGTCTTTAAAGAAGAAGAAAAGAATGTGTCACATGTGCAAGCAGTTCGGACATGATAAGAAAACTTGTCCTTCAAATCCTATGAGTAAAATAGAAAAAGGTAAATCAATTACAAATTTGCCTAGTTGTCAAATTTATTTCCTATTTAGATGTTTTTATTTACTAATCTTATTTTTTTTAGTGACCAAGAGGAGAACGAAGAGTGGGAGGAGAATGAAGAGTGGGAGGACAACTTGGCGCTTGATGTTTGAGACATCTTATTTGGGTCTTTAGATGGCTTTTGGGCATGATGGGTCGACTTTTGGGCATGACATTAGAGACCTAGCAAGATGAATGAACTAGAAGTTTGTATATTTAGATACGTAGATTGATAACATTATCTAAATGCTACTTTTATCCTTTTGAGGCTAGAAGCTTCTTGGTAGTAAGCTTTGTTGCTTCTGTGATCATTAGAATGGTTTCGATTGCAATTACTATTTTAGTAATGATTGCATCGACAGTTATCGTTTACATACAAGATTTGGCCGGACGGAAAATCTGGATTTTGTTTAAAATAGGAGTTCTAGATTTTTGTAAAACTGGGTTTTCCAAGCTAAAATCTAATGTTTGTGTAGTGAAAAAAGTTAAGAGCTTTTCTAGGACTAGATTCCTGAATGTTGTTTTTTTGTTGTCAGATTCTTAAACAAAGCTTGCATCATTAGGAAGACATAATGCATGGAGCCTTTGCATTGTAGAATCGTTTTTTTTTTTTTTAGAAACATCAGATTCTTCTTCCTTCATGTTATAGCCATAGCTGAATGGGATGGAACTTTACAAATTCATTTCTGCCTCTAGGTCAATCATTCATGTAATTTTGATAACGGGTTCAGCGAGTGTAAATTGTGCATGCAGCTATTTCAAACTGATTTTTCTTCCTGATTCGGTACCCCACTGTTCAGGGTACTGTTTGAGTCACAAACTTCAATCAAAAAAATTTCTACCTGGCTTGCTCCAAGTGTAGAAAAGCAACAGATGCTTACAGAGGAAGTGCAGGCATTTCCTAAGTAAGTCTTCTACATACTTTATAACAAGGTATGACACAAGAATGAACATTAATACAATTTTTCCCAATACCGGACCAAATTTGAATTTGAGATCATAGATCCAACAAGATCAATTGAATAAGTGATTATGAGTTATGCACAATGAGGCAACACAAACAAAGGGCGATATGAACTTTGCAAATTCTATACAAGCTATCCATTTACAGTAACAGCATGGCATCCCCCACATACACTAATAGCTCATTTGACTCAACATCATTGCAAGGAAAGGTTGCACTGAAAGCAAAACTGGCTCATGAAATAAATTCACAACTCAATTATTAGAGTAATACTGAAGCAGAATTACAAGGCCATGACATGAAAATAAGTTTAGTGCTCATAAGGCTGAACATTTTTCCTTACACACAACCTTGGTTGAACAAGAAAATTTACTAGGATGCTGCTGATAAAAAAAAAACTACACTAGGATGTTTATTTTCTAAACACTGGTCATGGTTTTTCCACTAGTTTCTTTCAGGAATATAATCAAACACTTGGTTGGCAAACACATGGTTTCTTTCAGGAATATAATCAAACCCCCAATCTTCAAATGTCTAACGACCTCCTCAAAGCTGACTTCCTCACCGTCACGTGGAGCTTGCCATCGTCGCCAATCTCAGCGTCGGATTCCAAGAAATAGTGGCCGTCTAAGGAAACGATTCAGATTCGATCTTGAAGGATACAATCGAAGAGGAATAGTACAAGAGTGCACCCAGATGATAAGGCTCGTACATGGCGATTAAGAGAGGTGGCTCATCGGTGGCGTCGAGCTTCGTCGTCGGCGGGGACTGGAGGGAGGTACAGAGGCAGCGTTGTTTTTGTTTTGGGGGAGAAGGTAAATGAGGGTTCAGGCGTTCAACATTAGAAAGGAGAGAGAAAGGGTTCTTTTTAACATTTAATCTCAGCCCTTGAAACCAAAGGTAAGATGGGGTGTCAAATGGGGAGTGTAAAATGGGTGTCCATAGATCCGGCCCCTAAAACCAATATGTAAGACACAATAAGAAACATATAAAGCACAGAAAACAATATTTTTTTTGTGCATAATTTCATATTCAATATGGGTCTTGTTGGATAAATTTCGTCGAGTAGGTTCTAAAAATATATATATATTCAAAATCGGATATAAAAATTAAAAATTGTAAGTGTTTAAAGTTTTAAAAAAAATAAAAAGGAGAGAGGAGAGAGAGAAAGACATTTAATGTGCCATCATGCGTGTGTAGAGGTAGAGAGAGAGAGAGAGAGAGAGACATTTAATGTGCCATCATGCGTGTGTGTGTAGAGAGAGAGAGAGCAATTTAATGACGTGTCAGACATTATGCGCATGTGTACAGAGAGAGAGAGAAGAGAAAGTCAATGGCGTGTGTGCATGGAAAAAACCCCTTACACGCGCACAGGGCCTATTTAGGAGTGTAAAACAAAATGGGGTTTGGAAGGAACCCCCAACAAAAAGTGGGGGCGGCTTGGAATTTCCCCCTTTAATTGGGCTCACCTAGTGCCGGCCCAACCCTAAGGCCCAAGAGGTCTGGGCCTTGGATATTCAAAAAACCCAAAAAAACAGGGACACCTCCATAATTTTTACTACTAGGCTTGAGTAGGGGTCTTTATAGCCCAACTTGAAAAACAGAAAAGGCTCAATCTGATTTTTAAAACAAAAAGGGCTAAACAAAAAATGCAGATTCGGCCTAAAGGCCCAATAAAATAATTAACAATTTAACTTTTACAATTTATCCATTAAGCCTAAAGGCCCTATATACAAATCTAATTGATACATTTGGTTCTAGAAATGTAACACGAGTAATATTCTAGTAATATTCATGCGATATTAAGATGATATGTATTTGGAGACTTTGTATTTTGTGTTGTTATTTTGGTCGAACTTTAAATTTTTTTGGCTTTCTCGTATTGTGAATGCTGCTGTAAAAATTGTTTGAGTGTTAACTATTAAGGGCACAATTTTTCAATTCGGCATTGGGCACTAAAAATCCTTGAGCCGGCCCTGACACTCACCATAAGTAGACAGTGAAATTGGGCTCTCACGATTAGTCGATACGCAAGTAAAGTGATCCGGACAACATGAAAACAAATCCAAAAGCAAACACTATGAATTGCCCATGTACGTTTGTACTTGGCATGCGTAAAACAACTCCAATATCTTAATAAGATCGGATCAAATCGTCCTCGCGAGGACACAAGACTCGAGATCGGATCAATTCCCATTTCCCACGTAGGAAGATCCTTTTCAACAAGTGAAACAACTTTATAGCTGGAGGGATAAAATGGACGAAACTTTCGTCCCCCTCTCCCTCCTTATCAGGCGATGGAGTCAAGGAGGGGTTACTACGAGCGATCGTCCCTACAAGAAAAATAAAAATCTCTAGTATTATGTACAAAAATTAGAAATTCCTACAAATTATATAGGTTTGCCCCTACAAAGTATTTTGGAATACATATTCGCTTTTGCATAATGAAATTTCGAGCTCCGTCCAAACTCTATATGTATTAATGGATATGTCATGCTTTTGTGTCCATAACAATACAACTGCTTTTCTTTATACTAACAAGCTGAATTAGTGGGGCATTCTAGGCTTCAATAATGGCAAGTCTTTTTGTCATGTTAAAAAGAAGTGAACAAACGATCCTTCCTAGGAATGCGATAATATACAGCTAACATTTTCCTTATAATATGTCACCACCCAACTCTTCTCCCATTACACAACAAACACTGCCCACTTCCAAGAGAGAGACACCATGGAAATTTCTTCATATCTTCATTTCGGTTTCATTTTCTTTATAGCCCTTTTCATCTTTCCACATCCATGGAACCATGTGAACAAACAAGGATTTACAGTCCATGCAGTGTTTGGATCAGTCTTAGAGACCAAAGTTTCCAAGCCCAATATTAACCTACTAACTGCCTCTCCTCTACACCCACTAGACCCACTCACCGTAACCGAAATCAACGCGGTTCGAGCCGTTCTCTCGTCTTATGCACCCTTCTCGTGGACCGTCCCCGCGATTCACTCTCTCTCTCTTGACGAACCCGAAAAATCTGAGGTATTGGAGTGGAAGTTCGGTGATCCGCTTCCACGTCGAAAAGCCCAGGTGATTGCTCTTTTGAGTGGCCAGACCCATATCCTCGTCGTTGACTTGGGCTTGGGCCTGGTCACTAGCCATGTCTCCAATCCGGGGTCTGGTTATCCGCTATTGACAACTGAGGACATCTCGGTTGCACTGCAAGTGGTCCAGTCCAATGAAGAGTTCCAAAAATCGATCATGGCACGTGGTGTTGAGTTTTCAGATTTGTCTTGCGGCGCGCCTTCCGCGGGCTGGTTCGGGCCCAATGAAGAAGGGAGGAGGGTGGTGAAGGTCCAGTGTTTCTCAACCCAAGGCACGCCCAATTTCTACATGAGGCCCATTGAGGGCCTCACTCTGACAGTAGACATTGACAACCGAGAGGTTGTCAAAATTACAGACACGGGCCGGGGCATACCGGTCCCAAACAGTCTGAACACGGATTACCGGTACGCTGCCCAAGATAAGGCACCCGAGATGGAACCTATTAACCCAATTTCCATAGAGCAGCCCAATGGGCCAAGCTACCGAATTGAACATGGGCATATAGTGAAATGGGCTAACTGGGAGTTCCACCTAAAACCCGACCAACGGGCCGGGTTGATAATTTCTCGAGCCATGGTTCGAGACTCGGAAACCGGTGAGCTAAGGAGTGTCATGTACAAGGGGTTTGCTTCAGAATTATTTGTGCCCTATATGGACCCAGATGAATCATGGTATTTCAAGTCATATATGGATGAGGGTGAGTTTGGGCTTGGGGCAACAGCAATGTCCCTTGTGCCTCTCAATGACTGTCCTAGGTACTCATACTATATGGATGGGCTTTTCGTCTCCAGTGACGGAAGTCCGTATGTTCGGCCCAATATGATCTGCGTGTTTGAACGTTACGCTGGGGATATCAGCTGGCGACACTCTGAACTGAATAATTTTCAGGTAAACTGAATTCCTAGTTAGAAAACCAACCAATTCAGCATTGTGGTTGAAATGAATTTGGAATCGGTTGTATGAATTTCTTTCCTTTTTTTTTTTATCAGAAAATTTATTAATATAAGTAAAGGTTAAGTACCCGTATTTTTTTACCTTAAATTAAGGTCAGTTCCACCTAAATTTTGTCAAGTATTTTTAGTACTTTTTATTGTTCGTATTTTTTTCTTTAGCTTTTCATCTTAACTTTTGGAATTAGTCGTTCTTCTCAACGAGAGGAATAAAAAAAATACGAATATGCGGACCGAATTCGCGAGAATGTTAAAATAAAATGACACAATAGAAAGAAAAAAAATACCAGCTATTCGATATTTTTTCATCATTCATATTTATTTATTTTTGCTCATAATTTTTACTTTTTGAGACTCTGCTCGTCGAAATGCATGATTAATCTAAAACATGAAACGTGAATCTAACAAATTTCAAGAAAGACAAATAAAATCCCGAAAATTTTAGAGGAAACATCACACGAGGAGTTATTGCAGATCAAAGAATCAAGGCCCAAGGTGACGCTTGTTGCAAGAATGGCAGCATCAGTAGGGAATTATGATTACATCTTTGATTGGGAATTCCAAACAGACGGCTTAATACGCGTTAAGGTAACTCTGTACAATTTGTTAAATCTCATATTTTAACTTTGGGTTGGATTATTTACTCCAAAAAGACTTTGGGTTGGATTATTGCTTTTCAATAATAATAGAAGGACCCTAAGAATAATACTACAAGCACACCGTCCTGCGTGGCGCGCCCCATAGACAGGTGGGCCCCGCCACTTCACTAACTAAACAAAACGAAATGGCAGGCTCCTCCCAACGGTTTTTGCAAAGTCAATGTGGATGGCACCTCCAATGGAATTCCAAGACGTGCCTCGGCTAGAGGGGTAATTTGTGATGATGGTGGGAATTGGATTAGGGGTTTTGCTTGTTGAATTGGGAATGTGGATGCTTTAAGGGCTGAACTTTGGGGTATTTGGAAAGTTCTCAAACTTGTGTGGGATATGGGGTCAAGCCGTGTAGAACGGATTCGCACGTGGCTCTCCGGGCAATTTCATATCAGCATCCCTTTGATCCTAATTACAACTTGATCAAGTTGATCAATGAGCAACTTAAGATGGGATGACCTGTGACTTAACCTTTGGTTGGAGAGAGGCAAATAGTTGTGCACATAATCTAGCTAGATTGGATCTTCAGATGGACCAAGGTGAGCAAGTATTTGATCTAGCGCCACAAGAAGTGTTGGAGATTTGCGCAACAACCGTGATGGTCTTGGAGTTCTTCGAGCTACTTCATCAAGTGTTTATGTTTCTTACGGTCTACGCCCTCTTGTGTACCAAAAAAAAAAATTAAATTAAAAAGTCAAAAACCCACCTTGGGCCTCAACGTAACTCGCGAGGCCGTCGACGACACAGCTGGTGCAGCAGAATATGTGAGTGCAAACAACCTCCGCGACATGGTGGCGATCGCATCATCCCGCACCGCCGATCTCTACAGCCTACAGATCCTCGCCGAAGGCATCCAGGACGATTCAGGCAACATGTCCAAATTCTTAGTTTTAGCACGACATTCGATCGCACCTAGAGCAGATCGGCCGCTCAAGACAAGCATCATGTTCGATGCCGCTGCAGCCGATGTCTTCTATGAACGGGTAAACTATATGGGCTCTTTCCATTGTCAGGGACAGCGGTGCTGTTCAAGGAACTGGACATGTTGAACAACACCGTCGTCCTTGAACAACACCGCCGTCCCCGCCTTGTCTTCGGCGGCGAACACGATGCTTGTCTTGAATGGCCGATGTGTTCTAGGTGCAATCAGACCTCGTGCTAAAATTAAGAATCTGAACATGTTGCCTGAATCGTCCTAGCTGCCTTCAGCGAGGATCTGTGGGCTGTAAAGATCAGAGATCAGTGGCGCATGATGATGCGATTGCCGCCGTGTCGCAGAGGTTGTTTGCGGCCACGTATTCTGCTGCGACAACTATGTCATCGATGGCCTCGTGAGTTACGCTGAAGCCCAGAGGTGAGTTTTTGATTTTTTTAATTTCTTTTTTTTTTAGTTAGTGTTTTTTTAGTTAGTGAAGTGGTGGGGCTCATCTGCCTACGTAGCACACCACGTAGGACGATGTGGTTGGGGTGTGGTTGAAAAGGTGTGCATGTACCATTATTGTGAAGCCCCTAATCAGACTCACTTGTTTGACTAGATATTTATTTGGATTGGATTATATGTATCGAATGTAATCATATATCTGGCTATCCGGTAGTCGGTTAAAAAATTTTACGGGCTGGATTAAATGTATTTCAGATATATAATTCCACAAAATTTAGGGACAACTATTAAACAGTAGTGATATTTTTTTATCCTAGAAACATACTTTATTCCTCTAAATTTTTTCTACTGATATGAGATTCACTTGCGAAAATCTTGTGTTTATAGTAGATCAGTCCTTGTAATATAAGGACTCATGCGTGAAAGAGTTAACTCTTGCATACAAGAGTTCTCACTTTTTAAGACACTTGCATGCAAAGAGTTCCCCTTAATAACAACTCAACGGGCTGATTGTAGAATTTTCAATTGTAGATTACAACAACATTTATAGGTGACTTATTTCGCTCTATGTAAACAGAAAGGATTGTTTTTGAGGTAGGGTCTGTTTCTTTAGCTCATACAAGCTATTTTGATAAGCTGCAAATGGCAAACTGCATCCAAGTATTGGCATAAATTATTGGGGAAATGTTACACCAAACAAATATATATATATTTGTATTAAAGTGTTAAAACTTCTAAAATCACTTAATCATACCAGGTAGGGCTATCCGGGATGCTAATGGTGAAAGGGTCTCCACATGAAAATATGTACCAAGTTCCTAGAAAAAACGACATGTCCGGTCCGTTGGTGTCTGAAAATGTGATCGGTGTGGTTCATGACCACTTCGTCACCTTTCACCTCGATATGGATATCGATGGGACTGATAATTCGTTCGTCAAGGTTAATCTTGTGAAGGAGGAGACTTATCCAGGCCAATCACCAAGGAAGAGCTACTTAAAAGCTAAGAGACTCATGGCTAAGAGTGAGGATGAGGCGCGGATTAAGCTTAATATTTATGAGCCGTCTGAATTTCATTTGGTTAATCCTTCGAAGATGTCTAGGTTGGGAAACCCAAGTGGTTACAAGGTTATCCCTGGTGGAAATGCAGCTAGCTTGCTTGATCTTAATGATCCCCCACAAATTAGAGGAGCTTTTACCAACAATCAGGTAGCATTTGCAATATCATCCTAGTTTATTTTCATTATGTTTTTCAAGTCTTTTGTTTTATTAGTTTTGACTACTAGTTTACTCCCCTAAATGCTTGTATGGCTTTTGAATGATGTTGTAGATATGGGTTACTCAGTATAACTTGACCGAGCAATGGGCTGGTGGGCTTCTAGTGTATCAGAGCAAGGGAGAAGACACACTAGATGTGTGGTCCAAAAGGTACGTACATTGTCATTTGCAACTAAAAACACGAAACGGAATTTGAAACCAAACAGTCTCACCATTTTTCTGTGAATGAAATGCTGGAAATTAGCCCGTGTGGTTGAATATGGAACTAATGCGTAGTTGGCTCTATGGACCATGGTCGGTGGCTCAAAGTTGAAGCCTCTTCCTTGATTTTGAAACCCTCATTTTTGGACTCGAGTAACTCATGGCAAACTCTTTCCCTTCCTATAGTTACATGTATATATTGATAGTATTAAGAGCATGGCATATAGGGTGGCAAGGGAGAGAAAATGTAAGGAGAAAAAAAAATGCTACAAGATTTTTATGCTTGTGGTGAGAGATAATAGGGTGGGTATATTTCCATTATACTGTAATTTTTTTTTGGGTTGTGAAAGGTTTGGGATATATGATTTACCCTGGGTTTTTTTTCTTGTACTTATCTCTTATTCTCGTGTACTAAAAGAACAGATCTCTTCCAAGTGGATGTGAGCTGTTTTGGCCGAACCATGTAAATTTCTCGCATCACACTTGTTTTTCTTTGTGATGATACGTATTTAGTATTGGACCTCTAACATGTGTGTTTTCAGGGTGTGATATTATCGTCAAACTTCTGCTAAAATCCTAACATGAGAGAGATCCTCAATTTTGGGTACTAATTCTATTTTGGATGATGAAAACAGGAACCGTGATATTGAGAACAAGGACATTGTGTTATGGTACACTTTGGGATTCCATCACATACCTTGTCAAGAGGATTTCCCAGTCATGCCAACAGTAACCTCCAGCTTTGAACTGAAGCCTGTTAATTTCTTCGAAAGCAACCCGATTCTTCAAGCCAAGCCCAATTTCGAGACTGATCTACCTGTTTGTTGGCCTGCTACCTAATTCACATTGAACTGCTTCTATAACAGTAGATTACTTAAATTTGGCTTTTATGTTTTCCATCATGCCCTTGCATTAATCCCAAGTCAAATTGGATTTTCGGTCACTAATTTTGATTTCGATCATTAATGCAAACAATCAACAGGCTGAATACTTTTACTTACCATAGAAATACCGGGTGGTAAAGGAACTGCATAAGTGTGTTTCTCAGTAATTCTCAAGTTCAGTGAAATACTTGTCTAGAAATTGAATGTCAATTCAATGAAGTCAAAAATTCAATTTCTTCCAAGCTAAATTTACAATATAAAAAATACGAAAAAAATAAATAAAACACGGAGGAAGAAATCCTAGATACTTACATTTGGCTCACAGCTCCCCATTAAGTTAAGCTGGGGTTGCCTCAAGCATGGTCAGCTTTAAACCCATTATGTGCAAATCTACTTCCAAACCATACATTCCCAAATCAATCTCAGAGTTCAGAACCCAAAATCGGTGACCTCTGAATCCAAAACATAATCTCTCTCTAAGGTGGAATAGATCTCTCCAACTTGAGGACAAGATTTATCCCCAGCAAAGAACTTATGAACAGCCCCCTCAAGTTCAATCCAACTGCACCCTGGAACTTTCTTTAGTTCCTTTTCTTTCATCGCCTTCCTAACTTTCCTAACATCGTCCCACATACCATGACCAGCATACAAATTAGAAAGAAGCACATAGGCACTTGAATTACAAGAATCAAGCCCAAGGAGTCGCCTAGCCACTGGTTCCCCAATTTCAAAACTTTCATAATTCTTGCAAGCACTTAGTAATGTCCTCCAAACCACATCGTTCGGTTGAATGGGCATTCCCTCAATGAATTTCATGGCTGATTCTAATTGTCCCACACGTCCAAGGATGTCAACCATGCACCCGTAATGTTGGAGTTTAGGTTCCACCTTGTAACATCTTCTCATTAGCTCAAAACATATCATGCCTTCTTTCACCAAACCGGCATGGCCACAACCATTCAAGACCCCTATGAATGTGATATCATCTGGTTCTACCGAAACCCTTTTCATCTCCATGAACAACTCAAAAGCCAATTCACCCAAGCCATGAATCGCCAACCCACCAATCATAGCATTCCAATGATCGACACTTTTTTCTTCTACATCCTCAAATACTGAAATGGCAGTGTCTATATTGCCGCATTTGGAATACATGTCTATAAGAGCAACACCTAGTTTCCCACCCAAATCAAACCCATTTTCCTTTATACGGTAATGGATTGCAACCCCTTCATGGATATGTCCTAGGTGTCCTACTGCAGAAAGAGCAATTGACAAAGTTGTATCATCCGGAGACAAATTACTCCAACTTTGCGGATCGTGAAAAAGTTGTAATGCTTCTTTGCAATACCCATTCTGAACATACCCGGCCATCATAGCATTGCAAGATACAACATCCCTTTCCGGCATCTCATCAAACAATGCCCTAGCAACGTCAATCCTTCCTGTTTTCACATACCCATGGACCATATTGGCCCAACTAACTACATCTCTTTCTGGCATCTTATTAAACAAAGCATGAGCAATTTCCATCTTCCCACATTTCACACAGCCATCAATCAACAAATTCCAAGAAACCAAGTCTGTTTCAGGCATTTTGTCAAACAATTCCAAAGCAACCCTTAACCCGTCTTTTGATTGTACATACCCACTGATCATAGAATTCCACGAAACCACATTCTTCATCTTCACCGGCATTACATCAAACAACTCGCGCGCCAAACTAACCATCCCATGCTTCACATACCCATCAATCATCGAGTTAAACGAAACAGAGTCCGGCTCAGCCATTCTATCAAAAACTTGGCGAGCATACCCAACACACCCGCATCTCAAATACAAACAAACCAAACAGTTTTGCAAAAACACATCAAACCCAAAACCCAATTTCCTCATCAACCCATGAACCTGCATTCCTTCCCTAACCAACCCCATTCTCGAGCAACCTTTCAAAACCAAAGAAAACGAAAACTTATCCAAACAAACCAAGTTCTCAAGCATCAACGACAACACAACAATCGCTCCCTTTGGATCATCCCCATGAGAAAACGACTTTATCACTGCATTCCATAGGAAAGGATCGAAGTGGGTATTTTTGTTCCTTATTATACGGCGTGAATGGCGGGAGAAGAAAAGGTATCGAGCGAATTGGACAAGGACGTTATTGTGTGGTGAAGAAGAGAAGGTGAGGATGAGTTTTGTCGTGAGGTAAGTGTTTTTTATGAAGCCAGTGGTGAGGAGACGGGCGTGGATTTGGTTGACATCGATTTGGGTTTTGCAGTTTGGGAGGAGAGAGAGGGTGGGGAGTGTTGAGTTCCATGGCTGGTGTGAGTTTGTGCAGAAAAGCATTAATCTTGAAATTTGGTTGAAACTCTGTGGGTGTATCAGAATTCAGAGAGTTCAACCAATTTTTTTTTTTGATCAACAGTTCAACCAATTGGTTTAGAGGCAAAGAAGCTGTGTGTTGTTTACATTATTTTTTATTTTTTCAATTTCAACGGTCTGTAACGGTCGAGGGAGGATATATTGTGGATGGAGATCAATAGCGCGTGTATCTCACGTATCAATCCTAACGCTTTCTTATTTATAGAGTACAATTTTTCATTTTTACTTCAAACTTGGGTGCAAACAGGATATGACTGACGTGATGTCCGAGGACGCATCTCTGCCTCTCTCTCTCTCTCTCTCCCCCTTCAAAATTCAGACCGTCCAAAACACTTTTGGACAAGAAATGCTCGCTAGGTACCGCCATGTTGTACCCAGTCGGCAGAGCCGGGTTATAACATAACCAAAGAAGCCGCGGTTTCGGGCCTCCACAAAATGATTAAAGTAGGGCTTCTGGACTTTTTTTTATACTATTTTGCATGAATAAGGCCCCGTTCCACTAAGGCAGTTTTGTTCTAAAATTGTCTTGGTTTTTGTGTTCACACATTTTTATGTGATGTATTATGAGAGGATGACCTGTCTCGGTTTTTGGAAAAAGCTAGTTAGTGGAACACCCCTAAGAACAAATCCAATGCAGGGTTGCAAAAGGGGTTGCATTGCTAAAATAGAACCAAAATTTACAACTGCCTAATCCAGTGCATAGCTATATCCGGATGCAAAATGGCACAAATGCAAAATTGGTTCCAAATATAGAACCAAGGATAAGTATAGAACCAAGGATGCATCCTTGCCACATCACCAAAAAAATAACTGCCATTTCAGTTTGAACACCAGAGGTTACCTAAAAAATGGCCGGCAAATGGCCGGAAATGCTGCTGTCACCGGGAAGTGGCTGGAGTTGAACCGTAGAGTTCATACTGTTGTAGCCGGAAAATGCTCTCACACGAACTACTCCGATTTGAAGTCGGCGAAACCTCAATTTGTTCGCCGTACACTGAAACCTGAGGAGAAGGCTTCGATCTGGTTGATGAGAGGGGTTTGGGCGATCTGGTTGAGGAAAGGGGTTTGGCCTTCCGGTTGGAGAGAGAGGGGGGGTCGATCGGAGTTGCATAGGCAGTGAGAGAGAGGATGGTGCGGGTCTGATTAGAAAAAATGGAGGATGGGTTTTCGTTTCTTTTTTTTTTATCGGAATGGAGGTTGGTTTTTGAGAGGCAGAGATACAAGGAAGAGAGAGCTGATTGTTTTTAGGTAATTAGAGAAGGATAATTTTAGAAGCCATTTTGGTTCCCAAGGGGCAATTATTCTTCCAACGGGCAAAAATATCCGAAATTTTTGGTAGAACGGTGGTTAAGAATGGTGGATTGAAAAATATCCGAAAAATTAGGTAGAACGGGGATTAAAAAATTAGACCACAACGGGGTTGAAAGTAACGTAGATAATTGAATATGGGTTGAAAAAGTATTTGAAAGTGAGGTAGAGGGAAAATTGGTTAAATTTGGAACTGTTTGGTTCGAAAATAGAACCAAGCACTGGAGGGCTGAGTTCTATTTTAGCATCAAAAACCACTTTTTGGTGCCAAAATATGGCAATGGCTATAGCCATTTTGCAACTAGCATTGGATTTGCTCTAAGGCACGGCATGTTTGACACTTCACTTAGGTTAATTCCGTACCAAAGAAGGCACACCATTTTTCCATGAAAGAAACTAGTAGAAAAACCATGACCAGTGTGTAGAACATAAACATCCTATTGTAGTTTTTTTTTTAATCATAAACATCTTAGTGTAATTCTTGATTGAAGTCATTCCAGTCACTTGGATTCCAAATCAAACTACCCAAAACAAGAGCCATGATGATCTTCCCAAAGTCCAGCGCAGTATAGAACAACTATTGGTCTGCCTTTAATTCGGCGGCGGCGGCTCATCGGCGAGAGTCAGGGGACTGGAGGGGGAGTGAGTTCAGTCATGGTGGGAGTTAACAGAGGTGGAAGACGTGGAGGGAGAAGGGGGAGAGAGGGTTCAGTGTTTTGGAGAGAGAGTAGTCCTTTTAATTTTTAAGCTCAACCCTCCATCTCAATGGCTGAGATGGAGTGTTAAAATATGTGTCCACGGAACTGACCCCATATATATTAGGTCAAATTATTTTTTGTTTAATCTTGCTACAAATGAGATTTTCTAGGCCATTCTCAAGCTTTAGTACTTCTGTAGCAAAAAGTGTGAGAAGATTAATATTCCAATGATAGATTTTGAAGTACGGTAATAATTTTTTATTTTTACAAAAGTACATGTTTAAATTTTTTACAAAGACTCTGTGTTAATCAACTTTTGTATGTAAAATATAAAGAGGCCTAGTTAAATTTTTTTGTTTCAGGTCTCCGACTCCGAAACTTCTGAGCCTAACACCCAAATTTTCCCCCTCTTTGCTAGTCTTCCTAGTACTTTTTGGCTTACTCATATTTCTTCTCATTCTGCAGAAATTGATTATCAATTCTTGACGATGTTCCGTTAATTTGTGCAAATACCGAACAAAAGATAAAATCAAACTTCCGTTTGAAGATGAATTCGTTATAACCAACATATACTTTCCGGTGGGAACAAATAATATCTAGGAAAGTGACTCCATAACGCGCCTGTTTCTATCGACTGTGTACATTTTCAGATTCAACATCAGATTCCATATTCAAAAGTTTCGAACTACCAAAAATTTGGTAAAAATGACTACACAATAATTAATCTTTCACGGACCTTCCACATCGACCACCACCGAAGGTACAACTTTGTGTAAGGCCCGAATTCAGTTCTACAGAAGGAAATTATCAACGTCGTGGCTTGTTTTTTCTAACCTCTTGAATAAGCAAGTGCTTTGGAGCACCTCCACATGGATTCGAAATCAAGAAATCAGCGATTCAATTTCTACACAAATCCAGGTATCGGTACTTTGCCTCTATAAGTACATTTGAAAGAAAACATTACCGATCCATACACCATTTCAGCCAAGTTAGATTAACCATACATTCAAAATGAAACAACAATATAATACATGAACTAAGCAAAAGCCATGAGGCCCCGTTTCAACCCCCACAGATTGATATGCCTTGAGCTGCTCCATTACATGCATCATCTCTGTCTACTGAGCTCTTATATCTGCATGATCCTATTGAGAGATGAAGGATTTCCAGGCCATTTTGGTTGCAACTTGGAAAATCAAGGGTAAAGAACCTTTTATGGCGACTTCACATGTACATATACGGGCCAACGGCTGGAAAGAAAGAAAGCTAACTGGTCCCTTAGAACTCTTGAGCATCCAAGTCAGGCTTTGAAGGGTATTCAAGACCCTGAAGTGCAGGCATCCGTCGTATATCTTCTTCTGAATAACAAGGGACGAACCAATATCGTTCGTCCATCCCAAACACCTAATTCAGAGCAAAAAAAAAATCATTACAAAGATTATCTGGCACACTTCAACAGATTCACTATTTGTAAATAAAATGTCCCACTGCGTTTAGGATGAAATAATAATAATAATAATGGGGTTACAGTATCAGAACTTAAAAACAAGAAGTATTTTTTAGTTGAAAAAAGAAAAAAGAAAAAATAAGAAACTAGCAACTTAGCACACGGAAGAACAAATAATCATCACTCTTAACGGGTATCTTCATCTTTCGAATTGTAGAAGACGCTAATCTAAAAATTAGCTCTGTCACAACGAAGCGATGATAAGAAGTCACAAGCCAAGAACACCATGCCAAACATATAATCCCAATAATTGAGCATTGATCAACATGAAGTTCAACTGCATTGGTGAGCATAATCTGGCCCCGACACCCGATATAAAAAAAAAGTTCAAAGTGAACTGGTAATTTAATTGCTCATCCAGTAATAACTGGACACGTGATTGCACAAAGATGCAATGTAAAACTGAACATGGGTCACAACAATTTCTAGACCACCAACTTCATCATGGCATTTCAATTTCAGAGGTTTAGACAACGGAATTGTTCATAGGTCAATATTTTTAGAGCTATGAAACCAGTTTTCATACAAGTTAGGATATGAGGCCTAGAGTATAACGAAAAAAGCGGAAGTTAATATCAAACAATGGACGATTTAGAAAGCATCGGAGGAGCAATGTCATGCGGTCCAGTTATGATATGGATACGATTCCCTTCCAAAAATATCTGTGCTTCATAGACTTTACAAACAACTTTTTGCACTGACACATTACTGTGCTGATTTACCGTAGTAACAGACAGAATCAATGGTGACCCTAGCTTGACATAAGGAACAAAAAGTGGCCAAGCAAGTAAGTCATGCCCCTATCTATCAAAGTTGTACCCAGAAGACTACTTAGGTTGTTTTCCCTCCTGGTGCGAACAGGTGTACCTACTTGTTGCGGTCATGTGGGAGGTCCAAGAAACAGGAGAATTCCTCTATGATAGGTGTGAGCACGAAATTAACCAAACAAAAACATTCAGTATTCTAATCCCAAAAGGGGAACAAGGTGAGAGCCCAAAAGTGGATCAAGGTGAGAGCCCAACAGATAGTGTACTGTAACCTGATACTTTACTGACGCCGGGAAGCAAGGTGACGTTGAAGACCTACTCTATTTTGTCAAAATCTATTTTTTTCAGGGTGCCTTATTCATCTTCATGTAAGACTAACAATATTCTCATTAAAATTCTTGACATGAGATTTTCATTCAAATATAGGCCGGCGAAGAGGATATCCATGCAGCAAAGATCATATCTCTTTCCTGATGTTAGGAATTCTCAAACCTTGCCTTTTTGGCAGCTACGGGAACTATATAATGTCGTTCTGGCATTTGCATTCTAAGTCATACCAAAAAATCCAATGCCTTTCTTGGTTAAACCAACCAAAGATTTTCATCTTCCTGAGATCTGGTGAACGAACCAGACACAGAAGTTGCACTTTGAGTACCAAGTTCATACTCAAATCGCAGGAACTACAAACCAACCTAAAAGTCGAAGTGGACTACAACTCGATCCCGTGATTGCTCGGGTCGTGTAAAAGCCAGTTGCTGCCTAATCACCTTTAGGACGAAATGTGAAAAGCAAATCTCCCTCCCTCGATTTGATTGTGAAGGACGAAGATCCTTGTCTGAGACTCTGAAGGGGGAGCGGCTTTATGTTTCCGAATTAATGCCTCTATGTTTCCGAATTCCCAAACCAAGCTAATTGATACCCCTTTCGTTTCAAAATGTTTGTTCAGTTCTCAAACGAAGACCTCAAAATAATTGCAAATTTTCAAGAAATAAATTTACCTGATATCAATGATTTCTTTTAAGTTGTATAAAGAGTTTGACATTTTTCTCAAAAATATCTTATTTTTAAGTTCTCATTTGCAAACCAAACAAATTTATTGGGACGGAGTTAGTAGATCGTTTAACTACGTTTGTTTTATGTTCACGAATGATTAAACCATGAAAAAATGTATTTTTTTTGGTATTTTTGAAAGTTCACTTTACAACCTTATTGAATTTTTTTTTTTAATACTGTTAGAATAGTTTTATGTGTGTTATTCATGTTTGTCCCACATCGCCTATCTTAGTCATGTAATGTGGTACACATCAATATAAATAAGATTAGCTTGTGTTAGGGTTAGTTAATACCCTTACACACTTCTCTCTCTTTCTCTCCTCTAAATAACATGGTATCAGAGCGGGTCCCTCAACCTCCATAACCTACCACTGTTCGAAATCTAAATCAACAGCAGCCATCGTCAGCCACCATCACCCGTCGTCATCTCCCAGACCCTAAATCGTCACCCATACGTCATCACCATCCTCCATCTTCATCATCGGCAGCCTTACCCTCGTTAAAACCCTATCTCTACACCAATCTACCCTATACAAACCCAATCGACTCTACCCGAGCCCTAATCGACCACAATCAGACCATACAAAACCTACACAAACCTCATCCTACCTATACGTGACCATACGAGACCCATACCATAACCTCTGGCCTTCGAAACCCCACGTTCAGACTCGCCTTGTGGATTTCGAATCCACCCAGTGGATCTCGCAACTTATCTAGTCGTTTTTTACCATCATCAGTCGATTTCCAGCCCAGACGAAGCTTTATCACTGGAGAGGCCTCGACAAATACTCTCGGTACTCTGTTTCTGTCCCGCTTCTATTTTCTGCTAAGATCACTTCCACCCATGTTCCTCTCGTATTAATGTTGGGCTGAGATTTGATGTACGCTTTTTTTTTCATTGGACTTTGTTTTGTCCAGTAGGTCTGGGTTGGACTGTTTGATTTCCTGGTAGTATATTTGTTGCCTCTATTATTCTTTTTGATGTTGGTGGTCTGATTACAAGATGAAGTTGGTATTCTTGATTGCTATGTCCATATCCAACTCAGTCATGGTTTGTTGGCTACTCGAGAAATGTTCTGTCTGTTTCATTATCGGATGCTGAAGTTTGTGGTTGGATTGGTGGGTGGGTTGTTTGATCAGTTGGTTGGTTCGTTCGATTGATTAGTTGGTTGGCTTTGCTCTATTGATTATTTGGGTTATTTGCCTCTCCATTGTTTGACAAAATGTCTGAAGATAAGTCTGCTTCTTCTGGTTCTAGTACTAGTTCTGCTGTTATTGGTAGTTCGTCCAGTTCTTCTCAGAGGCTGCCAATTACAACCACATGCTTGAATGGTAATAATTATGCTATTTGAGCTCAGGCGGTTAAGGTTTACTATGAGGGGGAGTCTGAGTCTCATTTCTTGACTGATGATCCTCCTTTAGATACTACTGTGTGGAAACCTAGGGATGCTCGGATCCGTAGTCAGTTGTGGAATAGTATGGATGATGATATTGCTGGCTCCTTGATGTTCTTAGTTACAGCTAAACAGGTTTGGACACAGGCTCAGGAGATGTATTCTGGTGCGAACAACCTCCGTCGCACGTATGATCTTCATCAGTCATTCTTTTCTATATCTCAGGGTAACTTATCTTTGGAAGCATATTACGCCAAGTTTCGTCGTATTCGTGATGAACACCGTGTCTGTGAGCCACTTTCTTCTGATATTCAGGTTGTGCGCCGCCAGCGTGAACGTATGGAGGCTGCTCGATTCCTATCTGGTGCCTCCTCAGATTTCGATCCCATTAGTAAGCAAATTTTGGGTTCTAGCGACCTCTCTTCTCTCAGCGAAGTCTTCAGTCGACTTCGTCAGTCTTCTGCCTCTTGTTCTGTACCACCTCCTGTGTCTCCTAAGCGTTCAGCTTTGGCTTCCGCTGTTTCTGGTGGTTTTGGGTCTGGCAGCGGCCGTAATGATCGTGGTCGTGGTTCTGGTGGTCGTGATTCTGGTTATAGTTCTGGTGGCCGTGATAGTGATTATAGTCCTGGTTCTGGTGGTTGAAGTAATTCTGGGTTCAAAGGACGTAGTTCTAGTCGTGATGGAGGTAATTCTGGTCGCACGTCAGGGGGAGGTGGTAGTTATGGTCATGGCCGTGGTACCCAATTTTGTACTCATTGTAAGGGTACCAATCATACAGTGGACTATTGTTATAAGCTTCATGGTTATCCCCAGGCTCATCAGGCTGCTCATTCTGAGGATTCTGGGCAATTTACTCATTCGTCTGCCGACAGTAGAGTGACTATCTCAGCAGAGGAATACCAACGTCTTATGTCGATTCAGCCTTCCGCTGAGACTTCTTCCTCTGCTGCTACGTTTGCTCAAACAAGTCCCTCCGTTACTTGTGTTGCATCTTCTTTTTCTTCTCCTTGAGTTATCGATTCTGGTGCTACTAATCATATGACTGGTACTTCTAAATTCTTTTCTACTTGTCAATGCATTGATCAAACATCTCATGTTCCCTTAGCAGATGGTTCCACTACTACGGTTACTGGTGTGGGTTCGGTCCCTGTCCCTTCATCCCTTACTTTAAATTATGTATTACATGTTCCACGCTTACCTTTTAATCTTGTGTCTATCAGTCAGCTTACAAAATCCTTAAACTGTTCCGTCACATTTTCTCCTCATGGTTGTGTGTTTCAGGATCGCCAGACGAAGGAGAAGATTGGTGGCGGTGTTGAACGTGGTGGCCAGTATTACCTGACCCATAATCCTACTGTTGCTCTTCAATCCTCAGATGCCTCCTATCAGCAACATTGTCGTCTTGGTCATCCGTCTCTTCAGAATCTCAAGCGTCTAGTCCCCTCATGTAATTCCCTTAAAGAGTTATCATGTGAAGTTTGTGAGTTTAGTAAGCATCGCCGAGTGTCATTTTACCCTAGAATAGAGCGTTGTGTGTCGAGTCCTTTTGAGTTAGTGCATTCAGATATCTGGGGGCCTATTCATGTGCCCAATGTTTTTGGTTTTCAGTATTATGTTATTTTTGTGGATGATTTCTCTCGCCTTACATACCTTTATCTTATGAAAGAGAGATCTGAGTTGGAAGTCTGTTTTTAAGTCATTTTACATGGAAATAAAGACTCAGTTTAATACTTGCGTTCGTATGTTTCATTCTGATAATGCACGCAAATTTTTTCATAGTACTCTCTCTCAGTTTTTTGATGATCATGGAATTATTCATCAGTCATCCTGCCCGGACTCCACAGCAAAATGGAGTTGCTGAACGCAAGATTCGACATTTATCATAAGTTATGCGTGCCCTGTTATTTCAAATGAAGGTTCCTAAGTCTTACTGGAGTGATGCGGTTCTTACCGCGTGCTATTTGATCAACCGTATGCCCTCTACTGTCCTTGGAGGTCAAATACCCCATATGGTCCTATTTCCCGGTCGTCCTCTCCACTCATTACCCCCTCGGGTTTTTGGGTGCACGTGTTATTTTCATGCTCTTGATCCCGACCGGAGTAAACTGGACCCGCGGTCCATTAGGTGCATTTTCCTTAGTTACTCTCAGACTCAGAAAGGGTATAAATGTTATTCTCCATCTTTACGTCGTCATTTTGTGTGTGCTGATGTCACATTTAATGAGTCTCTACCTTTTTATTCGGAGTCTGTCCCTACCAATGATCTACTTGCATCTGAGTCGGAATCTGTGTTTCCTATGGTTGTCCCGTCTTGTCAGACTACTTCGTCCCCAAAACCTTTGCAGGTATATGCTCGTCGTCCTAAACCAGCACCACCTCAACCCGAGCCTCAGCCAGCGTTCTCTCAGCCTGTAGCACCACCTTCGCCCAACGCGCCGTCTCCTCCTCCGTTGCGAGATCCCGCCAATCTTGCTCTTCCTATTTCCAAACGTAAAGGTATTCGGTCATGCACTCTCCATCCTATTGCTCAATTTGTTTCCTATAATCATTTGTCCCCATCCCTTCGTACCTTTACTACTTCGGTTTCTTCCGTTTTTGTTCCTAAGTCTGTTCAGGAGGAGGCCTTATCTGTATCTGAGTGGCGGCTAGCTATGGAGGATGAGATGTCAGCCCTTCATCATAATGGCACTTGGGACTTGGTTCCTCTTCCTGCTGGTAAGACTACTGTTGGCTGTCGTTGGGTATTCACTGTCAAGTATCGTCCTGATGGCACTGTTGAGCGTTATAAGGCACGCCTTGTTGCCAAAGGCTACACCCCGACTTATTGTGTTGATTATTCCGAGACGTTCTCTCCTGTTGCCAAACTTGGTTCTGTTCGCATTCTTATTTCTTTAGCTGCGAATCTTGGTTAGCCGTTGTTTCAGCTGGATGTCAAAAATGCCTTTCTCCATGGGGATCTTCAAGAGGAAGTTTATATGGAGCAACCACCAGAGTTTGTTGCTCAGGGGGAGCGTCATCAGGTATGTCGGCTTCGCAAAGCTCCTTATGGTCTTAAACAATCTCATAGGGCCTGGTTTGGCAAGTTCAGTGATGCGGTTTTGAGATTTGGCATGCATCGTAGTCAGACTGACCATTCTGTGTTTTCCCTCACTTCTGATCGCGGGAAAGTATTGTTGATTGTATATGTGGAT
>JAXBDA010001700.1:0-51128 GCA_036023075.1 Gaultheria prostrata | reverse complement strand
TTTCAATGAGATCTATCAAACAAGATCCATATTGATTAGAAAATTATTTTTGCGAGTATATTATTTTTTAGTTTGAAAATTGCACGTAGTTTCGTAGTGAGCAAACAAATTGGGACGGAGGGAGTATTATTTTATGGACAAAAAAAACTCTATTAACTTATTATTTTTTTTGTTTTTGCTATTGTGACCTTGAATTGTGACTCATGCCCGATGAGTTGAGAGAATTGAGTAGGAAATTGTGATGAGTGATCTGAAAATTGTGTATTATACCCGCAAAAATTAAATTCTTGTTGGTTTTGGGAATCCATGATGTAATTGGAGAAAGAAAAAAAAAACTCATATCATAAAACAATGGGACAGTGAATATTATATAGGAAAGATAAGACTTATTTTTGCAGTTCAAACAAAATAGGAGTACAAAAGAAATACCCGCACCGGGTTGCAAACATTCCACATAGCAATCAAAGCTTAGGGAATAGAACGACTCCAAAAGTAAAACAAAATAACAAATAAAACCCGTAAAAGATAAGGCTGTCAGAATCCGCTGCATCAGAACTAGCCACTTTATTCGTCGGAGGATCAAGAACTAACCCCAATTTTCGCCCTTATGTCTGAACCAGACGCCGGCAATGTCAAAAAGATGATAACCAACTGTGTTCCTAAGTGGAGGTTGAAACGAGGAGCCGAATCAAGACCCATTAGTTAGAGGAGCAAACCCGAGCCCTAACCCTTCATTTCCACTCCAGAACCGTACTCCATCTTGGCCGAGAAGAAGGCAATGGTATAGATCTATGGGTACAAATCGAGACGGACGTGGCTGAGGTTCATGGAGGCCAAAGAGGAAGGGGATCTTGCGGATATGGAGAGAGGGGAAGGGGGGAGGGCTGGAACGGGGTAGAGAGATGTGGGTGGATGGGAGAGGTGGAGGCACGCGCGCACACATACACAAATGTTTGTTTCCTAAAGAGAGAAAGAGGGAGGAGAAAGGTGAGAGCATTTCTCGTCTATCACTAACTATTTCTATCATTGACTCAAACCCATACTAGAGTGAGGTTTCCTCTAACTTCTAACCAAATCAAAAAAACTCAAAATTAGTAAGGCTTATTTTGCTCTTCCCATTGTACGAGCATGTAATTAATCAAACTACTAGGGGTAGTTTTCCCAAATAAGTCAGTTGACTAAAAACATTTTTTGAGGTTTATCTTTATTAAAAAAAAAATCGTATCTATTAGTTTTGTAAGTTTTTTTTTATTATTGGTTCGTTTTAACGAGAAAAATTCGGAAAGTAAAAAATCATGACTTTTACGCTTCTAACAAGGTTAAAAGTGCTAAAAGTTGGTTAAAAGCGCTAAAAGTTGGATTTTTTTAAAATAATTGGTTAAAAGTCATAATTTTTTACTTTTTCAACGAGATCAAACGCGATTTTTTTTTGAATAAATACAAACGCGAAAAGCCAAGTGACTTATTTTAGGAAACTACCCCTACTCAAATTGTGCTTATATTCGAGTTTTTTTATAGGAGGCTTTTGCCTAAATTATTAAGCATAATAATAATTGCTTAAAACAGTCTAATCCAAAATTTTCAAATGATAAAATTTATTTTGATAAAATCTATATTCAGGCTTTAGTTTTCCATTTGCTAAAATCTAATATTTCACAAAATCAAGTGTTGATTTTAGCAAATGATGAGAAGATTTGTTAAAATCAACTCCTCATCTGCTTAAATCAAGTGTTGATTTTAGCAACTCTTCTTCTCATTTTCTAAAATCAATACTAGATTTTATCCAATGTTAGATTTTAGCAAATGGAAAACTAAGTTGATTTTATCAAACAGAAGACATTTGATAAATTAGCCTAAATTTGCTTTAATCCACTTGAAATATAGTCTGGCTGAATTTTTAAAAATCATTTTTCCTCTTCCATCTCTCACCTCTTTCTCATCACTAGTCAAGAACTGTTGGGATTAATCCAGCCATATCTCTCTCTCTCTCTCTCTCTCTCTCTCTCTCTCTGCTTCACCATGGAAGCCCTCTCTCTCTCCTCTCACCTGATTTCCCTCAACACCCGTCTCTCCAAACCCCCCACTTTCTCTCTCCGACCTTCCACATCCCCACAATCTTTCAACTCCTCACTCGGTTCCCACCAATTACCCAAAACCCTCAAAACCCTAGCCGTCGTCAACGATAATCCTCTCTACATGTCGGCCGCCCCACAGGCGCCGCCGCAGTCGGCCAGGAGGGGCGGCGACGGCGACGTCATGGGTATGCTGCTGAGGGAGAGGATCATCTTCTTGGGGTACCCAATCGACGATTTTGTGGCCGACTGTATGATCAGTCAGCTTCTGCTGTTGGACGCCCAAGACCCAACTAAAGATATCAAGCTCTTCATCAATTCACCCGGTGGGTCCCTCAGGTACGTGCATTTTTGGCAGTGGCGGACCTAGGAATTCGATTATGCGTACAATTTTGAAGCAGCAGTTTTTTCGCAATCAATCGTAACGAGATTGTACTTATTGTTTATTACTAGCAACGAAAATCTATAGCGCATAAATTTGAAGTAGTGGGAGCACTCTATTGATCATAGCAGTGGGAATTTATTATTGGAAGCAAGTGCAAAAAGGTAATATTTTGGAATCATTACTGGCTAAAAAAATTACTATTGTGCATAATTCTTACAACAAGTGTCTAAAAATAAGCACATAATTTAAATTTGGGTGCTAAAGTTTGTGCATTTTGTGTTTACAGTTGAGCTGGGGGAAAAACCAAGAAGTAAATGCCTCAACTAGACTGACAATCTATTAAACAAAAATTGTAGATCATTCAACCTTGTGCAAAATAAGTTGAGGCTTGAAATGAGATATGTCTATTTGTTTTCAAGTTATATAACAAGAGTGACATTCTATAGTTTAGTATTACACTTACACAGTTATTGACAATATGTATAAATATAACTAGAATGTTTTGATTTTGAGTGGGAGCACGTGTCCCTACATAAGTCCGCCCATGCATATGGGCATCCATACAATTATCTTTGCTTATGTTGGGTCTTTGGATTGATTTTTGTGTGTATTCTAGCTATTTTGTGGATACAAGTGTGCTTTGAGAAGGCGAGTAACTGTTTGGTAGGGGGGCATTCTGGCTTGGGATTCGTAGCTCTGTGACTGTAAGTAGGCCAAATTTCCAAAAACCTGCAGTTCCCACAAATGACTCAAAATGTCGGAATTCTAGTGAGGAAATTTGAAAGTTTAAGGCTTAGATTAGTGGAAGTTTGGCTTTGGATATTGTCTGTTGGGATATTGGGGTTTCATGAGTTGAAAAATGGGGAATGCGTGCGATGCAATCACTCACAGGTTCACAGTCCCTCACTAATTTATTACTTTTAGGCGTTGAACAAGGCTTATATGATGTGTGGTGGGCATCGAGGTTATTCTTCAATTACTCAGAGTCACTCACTAGTTTATTAGGAGTTGGAACAAGGATTGCATGATGTGTGGGATATTCTGGGCATCATGGTTATTCTTCAATCAGTGACACACAATCCCTTTTGAATTTATTAGTTATTGGAACAAGACTAAATCTGCAAACTCCCATATCCAAGCATCAGCAAAGCAAGGCAAGGCATTTGGTGGTCTGCAGTAAGTATCTACATGGATATCACTCTTGATGGAAAATTTGCGTACTGATTGTTACAGGCATAACAATTTAAAGTGGGAAAATAAAGGGTGGTGAATATTGAAGGGAGAATGTCGTGACCTTATTCTAACAATTCACCACTCTCGGGTGCTGCACCGTCCACTAGTGCGCGAACTCACGAACTGAGAGAAAAAAAACAGCTCAAATTCGCAAATGCATATTTTCTAGTTCACAAATGCTTTATATAGAGGGCTGGATTCAGTGTTTTAGGCCATAAAGCGGTGACACGTATATGCCTAAGCACTTCTCAGCACACCTGCAAAGTATTCCTGACACACAACCCATCTGTCCTAGTCCCTGACATGCAACACAAGGCTCCAGAAGGAAGGAAGTTGCCGTTCACTTTAGCAGGCTTTTGACTGTTATGGCCAGTAGACGATAAGAGAATCTAGTGCTAGTATTCTTATAGTACTAAACTTTTTGTTGATTATGGTAATAAAGATGCAAGGTTATGTTATTTTGTTAAAATAAAAAACTACATTGATACGCATATATAAGTATATTTTCATATTCATATAATATAAAGATCACAAAAATAATACAATATAATATACACATCCATATAATACTTCGTGAAGTATAATTTAGGGTTTTAGTTAATTGTTAGGGTTTCAGTTATATTGTTAGGGTTTTAATTAATTGTTATTTATCTTTTATGTTCGGGGTAGTTTAGTCATTTTTATGTTATTAGGGTTTTGCCAGGGTTATTAGGGTTAGCCGATATAGCCCCTTCTTGTAATCTCTCAAGTCTTCTAACGCAATAAGCTTGTTTTGTTACGTTGTTTCTCTTCTCACTTTTGCAATGTCACATGGTATTAGAGCCGGAATAGGTTAATCTAACCTTTTTTTTCACATCTCTCTCTCTCTCTCTCTCTCTCTGTCATAACCAGATAGCATCTCTCTCCCTCCCTCCATTTGAAACCCTAACTACTAATACAGATCTCATATCTCTATCTTTCTAGATCAAATATCTCTGTTTCTCCCCAGATTGCATCTCTCTCTCTCTCTCTCTCTCTCTCTCTCTCGCGCGCGCGCGCGCACATATGTTTTCTCTGAAATTTGCATTGGCCATCAGTTTTTGTATTCCGGTGTAGTTCTCTAAAATCTGCAGCCGAAATTTGTTCGGCATCGGTTTTTCCTCCTATTTGCATTTGTTCGGCATCGGTTTTTCTTTTTGTTCATATGTTCTAGTTTTGCACCGCTCAACACCTTTGCAGTAGATGACTTGTAGTAGTCTGTTCGCAGTAGTTGATTTACATTAGTTGATTTGCAGTAGTTGATTCACATTAGGATTTCATTTAAATTGTTAGGGTTCAGCTAATTGTTATTTATCTTTTTATGTTCGGAGTAGTTTAGTCATTTTTATGTTATTAGGATTTTGCTAGGGTTATTAGGGTTAGCCTATATAACCACTTCATTAGTCTTGTAATCCCTCAAGCTTTCTAATGCAATAAGATTGTTTTGTTACGTTCTTTCTCTTCTCTCTTTTGCAATGTCACAACTCCCTTTGTCCCTTTTAATGGTCGACTATTCTATTTTGGGTTGTCTCTTAATAAGTGCGTGTTTTGAAAGTTAATAGGAAAAAGTTTGTACAATTATTATTTTGCCATTTTGAAAAGTTTGGGCGTAAAAAGTTAATGGGTAAAAATGGAGGATAATTTGGGGAAATGGAGGTAAAAGTTGATGTGAAAGGTGTAAAGTGGAGGTAAAAGTTGATATGAAAGGTGTAATGATGATGATGTCTCTTTAATAAGTTGGATTTACGAAGCAACACACTTAAAAAGGGACTGAGGGAGTAGAAGTTATTACCGGAACGCTGTAAGACATTCTGAATTATAGTTCTTTCGAATATCGGTGCATTCACGTACACGCTTTCGCTCTCGCACCTGCTTGCGCTTTATGTGACTTAGGTCGTGACACCAACGTTGAGAGCGCTTGGATTGTAAAATTGATTATTTTCAAACATTTCTTGGCTTATAAAATCCATCATCTTCAGACACTTGGCTTATAAAATCCCCGTCTTAAATGATTACTTCATCTATGAAAAGGTGAGTGGACAGATTTTCTTGGTAAGGATGACGACGAAAAGATTTTCTGCCAATATCAAGCAGTTTCGTCCCATTAGTGGAAAGTTTATAGAGAGAAAAAGGACGTTCACAAAATTTTCATGGACTTAGAAAAAGCATATGATAAGGTGCCCAGTGACTTATAGTAGGTCTTGGAGAGGATATTGATGTGGTTTAGAACATGAAGGAGGTGCCACCACTATTAGATCTCCAGTAGAGGGAATTTCTAGTCATAGTAGGATTACACCAAGGGTCTGTTTTGAGCTCTTACTTCTTTGCCTTAGTTATGGATGCATTGAGTAAGACATATTCAGGATGATAGGTGTATGTTGTTTGCAGTTAATGTCTTTGTAGATGAAACTGCAAGAGGGGTTAATACTAAATTAGAATCTTGGAAATAAACATTTGAGTCAAAAGATTAGGATCAGTAGGAGTAAAACATAGGACTTGGAATGTAGGTTTGGCGGTGGTCTAAGTGCTAGTGTTTCTTGACTGATTGATCCTCCAAAATTAGGAATTACAAGAAGTGGACATTTTAAGTATCTTGGCTCAATTGTTAACAAGGATGAGAGCTTGGGCTTGATATTACACATACAACTCAAGTTGGATGGATAAAGTGGCGTGGTGCTTTAGGAATTTTGTGCGAGTAAGATACCCGCATAGTTGAAGTGAAAATTCTACCGTGTTGCTATGAAGCCTCTGGCCTGTTGGTCTGGCATGGAGTGTTGGACTACTAAAAAACATGCGAGTAAGATAAGTGTAGCTGAAATGAGAATGTAGATTTGGATGTGTAGAGAGACTTGTGGGATAGAATTAAAGGGAAAACATTTGCGGAATGGTAGGGTAGCACCAGTAGAAGATGAGATGAGAAAAAATAGATTAAGGTGATTTGTACATGTCTATCGTAGATCAACTGATGTGGTAGTTTGGAGGAGTTATGGTTACGGTTGAGGGTGACATTAAGGTGGGAACAGTAGACCAAAATTTGACATTAGGGACGGTAGTATGAAAGGATGTAGGTTTTTTGAATATCAAGGAACACGATGCCATTGATAGAGGTCAATGGAAAAATGGGGTTTTCTTTTTTTGAACGGCGAATTGAAAAATGGGTCCATGTGGCCCACCCCAACTGATTGGGACTTGAGGCTTTCTTTGGTTTGGCTTGGTTTGTACCCCAACTAGAATTATGAAAGAGTGTTCTCTTTTATCAACCGATGAAGTTAGCTTGATGAGACATTTTTATATGCTTAGCATTTACTCCCTCTGCCATTTTTCTTGTTCATTTTCACTATTCATGACATCTCAAAAAATTATTCATATTTTCAAATGTATAATGTTTTATATATTCAATATGGATCTTGTTTGATAGTTCTCGATGAGTTCTATTAAACAACGTTTTCAAAATTGTAAAAAAACATTATAGATTGAAAGATATAAGCAACCAACTCTCCATATAGATCGCCGAGGGGGGGGGGGGGGGGTAGTTTTGTAATATTTCTGGGGTAAATATGTTACTCCATTTTGGGTGCATGTTCACTTTAGTTCATCTTTCCAATTTGGAAATGTCCCAAAATGCATGTTCACTTTACATAGTGAAAGACAAAATGTTTATAGTTTTTCAAAAATATCCTCCACGAAGGGGTATGATCACTTTCAAAAAATTGAAATAGAGGGACAATTTTGGTAAAAAAAAGTACCTTTTGATGTGACTTGAAGGGCATTAAATGAGCGTTCCCTTAAAAAGTTGGAACTTCCAAAAAGGACTAAAATTATGGGACGGAAGGAGGATTACTTAAATATTCAGGTTTTAGTGTAATTTAATCTATACAAACTATCACAACAAATCTAGAAGCCAAAGAATAGTGGGGGGATAAATGCAGGAAACCCTAGACCGGTCATCAATTGATTGAAGCTCTCTCTCCCTCTCTGTGTGTGCTCACACTCGCGTATATCGTAGGGCAAACTTCACTTATACCCTCTGTGGTTTGGGCCATATGCGGCTACACTCCCTCAAGTTCAATTTGTTGCATCCGCACCCCTGTGCTTTGTGTAGAATATGTTTCTTCTGCAACTTAGAGTCATCTGCTGTTTCTCCTATATGTGATCTTGCATAACATGTTGCCCTGGTTTGTTTCCCGTTATACTTTTTAGGGAACTCGATCCCCACCATGGAAATTTCAATTGTATGGGTTTATTTTGAAACTGATGAAGCCCAAGTTTCATTAGTCTTTGCCTCAACTCTCGGTGCTCATGACTTGAGATATTATGTTTTTCGCTGGTCATTCTGTGTAACGTCTCTGTTGGGTTAATTGTATGTTCTTCTGTCCTTGAGTGCTTTGCATCTTTCTTTTGTTAAGTGATTTCCTTGAGTGCTCATTATTCCCTGCTATCATCTGTTTGTTGTTTGTATAGCTAAATTTTACTCTTAGACATTGACATTCTAAAAGTTGGAAAAGAGACTGTGAAAAGCCCCAGCATATAACATAAGCAGTTCATCCGTGAATTTTTTTGTAGATGTGGGTTTTAGATTTCCTGAAACAGTGGATTTGTTGGTATAAACTCACATAGTTACATTGGATCTCAATTATTTCCGTTAAATTTGCTGTGTGTTTCTTGAGATGATAACAGTGTGGTTCGGTGTGGTTATTGGCAAAACCAACACCGACTCTAATACCCAAAACTAAAACCAAACCCACGGTTACTGGTTCGGTTCATTTTTCACCGAAACCGGTGGTCAATATTTTTAATAGAGTTAAGACACATAATATACAACAGAAAAGTATCCCAAAAAGCCAACAAACTCAATTTCCAACAAAAAAAATATCCAAAAAAGCCAACAAATTGAATATACAACACACTTAACATCCAAAATAACATCCAAAATAACATAAAGTAATAAATAACATAAAGCAATGTGAATTTAACATAAACTAATGATTCCAACTTCCAGTTGCAAATCCAGCTTTCCAAATTTCCAACAAGCATCCATTCCAAATCTGTTGTATTAGGTGGAAGCGTGTGTATATATGGGGTATTTATGTAATTATGTAACCGTTCGGATACGGTTACGGTTCAGTGTGGTTAACGTAGAAAACCTAAAGCAAAACCGAACTGGCCGGTTTTTCAAAAGCTAAAACCAAAACCACAAAAATGGTTAAAAACCGCACCAAAGGGTTCGGGTAACCAACGGTTAAGATTCCATAGTTTCTAGTACTACACATGTATGTATGTAAATATATAAAACAAAGACATGTTTGGACCCGTGAAGTTGAGGGAACCTGTAATAATTCAACTGATGACCTATTATCTTGGTTGCCGTACTACTTTTCCCTTCTCCTTTCCTAAGTTTTTCTGCTTGTTTGGTTTATCAGCGCAACAATGGCTCTCTACGATGTCATAAGGCTTGTAAGGGCTGATGTGTCTACAGTTGCAATGGGCATTGCGGCATCAACAGCTTCTATAATCCTTGGCGGTGGCACTAAAGGCAAGCGCTTCGCGATGCCCAATACACGGATAATGATGCATCAACCTATGGGAGGTGCAGGTGGGACAGCTAGCAGTGTGGAAGTTCAAACCAAGGAACTCATGCAAAACAAGGCTAGTGTCATAAAAATTATATCCGACTTCACTGGGCACACATTGGAAGAAGTTGAGAAAGACATTGATAAAGATCGCTACATGTCTCCTATAGAAGCTGTTGAATATGGAGTGATTGATGGGGTTATTGATAGAGATAGCATTATTCCTCTTATGCCTGTTCCGAAAGGTGTGAGCAGTCCCTTTTACAAAGTCGCTAATGAAAAATCATTCTTGTTGCCAGATATCCCTGATGATGAGATATATTAGTTGGAGGCCACTAATACAGGTAAGCCAATTTTGGGTTTTCTATTTGTTTTTTTATGCCATCCCAAATGTTGCTTATAACTATGTTAAAATTGGGAATGGAAGTTGAAGTGGGGAAGGCCTTTTTTTTTTTTCCCTCACTGTGCCAGTGACTATTGGTCCCTCTGCTCAATATTATTTGCCCGTTTTTCGAAAACCGTGTCTTGAAAACGATAAACGATATTGTATTTTTATGAATAGTTCTGCAGATGTTATTTCACTAGTCAATAAAAAGAAATGATTTGAGACCTTTTGTTTGGTTGATTATTTGTTTTCAAAATATTAGTCAGATAAATAATGCTCCTTGTGCCCTATTTTGCAATTTAACTACACAAAGTGCACATAAGTGGGTATTTGGCTGCTTGTGCAACTCTCCGTTTGACCAAGAAGTGAAGATCTAAATATGATGATAAAACGTTTTTAACTGGGAAGGTAGGTGATGCAACATCTTTTCAAGGGGGCCCTGATAAGGGTAATTTCTTTTGGCCGGGGCTTGCCTTGTTATATTGTTGTGGCTGTTTCAACTTTAATATATTTTGAGGGAAAAGGAAAAAAAATGGCATCGGCAACACCATAAGTTTTCTCCGCGTGCCAACCCCAAATATATGGGCAAAGTGCATGTGTTTACACTATACTTAACGGCTTGTTTATCGGACGGATAAGGCTTTAGGTGAATAAGGAAGGAGGGTGGATAATTGGTGGATATGTTATAAGGGGAGATTTGTAGAGGAGTGGGATAAACTTATACTTTGTTTGAGTAGTAGTTGATATGGTGGACAAGAGTGGATAATGTGAGAAATTACTTGGTTGTCCTCATTAAATCATTGCATTGAGAACATCAAAAAAATGTTTAAAGGGTAATTTGGCCATTTTACCCATCCGGATTAGCTAATCCTAGGGTGGGAGGTGGGATTAGGTAAGACCCTTCCAATTGGATAAACACCTTCCATATCTCACCACTTATCCCCTCCTTCCCTTATACCCCTCTCTCTTGTATTGCTAACAAATGGGCCCTTTTAAGGTCTATATTATATGAAGCCTATGGAGAAACTTTTGGTCATATTTTCTTCTTGTTGCTGTTTTGGTGGCTTTAGTCAGTGTTGAGTGATGTGCATGTTGGTTAGTTAAACTTCACAATAACCGTTCTCTTCTTTTTCTCTTTTCCTTTTAATTTTCTTTCTTTAGGCGACTTAAGTCAAGGCTTGACAATTAGGCGATGGTTCAGCTTTTCATTCTGATGCCCCAGCAGTTGGAGTTCTACTGCAGATGGGCTGGACGGGAGCAAATGCTTAGCAGCATCATCGGTTCAGAAGTTATTTAGATGTCGCAATTCTCTGTTGTTTCCATTTAAAGAAAGAATTGTCAGAAAGACTTCGATATGTCGCCTCTCTCTCTCTCTCTCTCTCTCTCTCTCTGTGCATCTGTGCGTAAACAAAATAGAGATGTCTGGTGCAATATTTAAGGCTTAACCACCATGCCTAACTACTATTCTCTCGCTGAGCTGGGTAAGCCTTTGTTCAGAGACTAGGATTAAACTCTTGATTGCTTGTTTATCTCGTGTCTCTTGGAGTATGATTGAAGTGTTTATTTTAGTAGGCCTAACGATTTGAGTGATTGTTGGACAGAGTATTAGTTTTAACATAGTGATCATTTACTGCCTTGGAACAAGACAATAGGCCTCTGATTTCCGTGCTTGCTTCTGTTATTGGCGAGGTATCAAGATTTCAGTTAATAGACTTTTATATCTTCGTTGGAATATCCTTTTGTTGTTTTGATGCATCTCTTTAGGTGTATGCCCCTCTGATCTTTGTTTCGGTGTTTTCTTTCAATGAAAGTTAAATTGCCAAAAAAAAAGACAATTCCCAGATTTGGAAATGTTGGGCAGAGATTGTTAGGTCATTTTTTGTTTAGGATTTTGGGTACTGAAATTCGTCTATGTTTGTCTAAGGGCGCCTGTGTTTCCCTCGGTAGTTGAGAAGTAAAAACTGTGAAAAATACACACCTTGTGTTTCTATAAGGTTGCCCCGGAGGTCCTTCACAACCAAAATACCCCTGTGGGTAAAGACAAGCGCAGGCCACCGGTGAGGGCATGGCATGGCAGGGAAATACGTGTGCTTGTCACCGGGCTAGGCAAGGCATGACACGATATATGTTTAGTCGTTTGGCTTCGATGCCTTGTGCTAGCACATCACATGGTAATAGCCGAAAAATTTATCCGAAGATGTGGTACCAAGAGGCGTTGAAGTCGAACAACCCAACACAAGTCTTGTCATGTCTAGCGCCCTTGCCTAGCCGGGTTGCAAGTTTGGCTTCAATGCCTTTTGCTAGCGCATCCTTTATGTTATTGGCGGAAACATGACTGATGTATTCGTAAAATGGCATGTGTTTGTAACCGGGCTATGAAAGACTTAGTAGTGAGTTTGGATAAAGAATTTACGGAGAGTTACCTGGGAAAAGGGTGAATGATGTGGTCCATGGGGAAACTAAAGATGTAATTTCAGCATCTTCATTTTTATCTGAAAAAACCTTGTTATTTTAAATCTTTAGGGTAAAGTATGGGCTTTGAATTATCATCTCAAGTTCATGATCTTCATCTGGAAGGTAATTCATGGCATTCTGGCGGTTAAAGATGTTTTGAGTCGAAGGGCAATGGATATCGAGTTGGCGTGCCCAATGTGTGAGACAGAGCTTGAAACTCTAGAACACCTGTTTTTCAAGTGCCCTCTCTCCAAAAGACTATGGAGAGCTTTTCATTTGGGTTTTAATTTTGATAGTGGTAGCCCTCTGTCGATTCCTAAATGGCAGGAAGGTAGGCTAAAAACTGCTCCAGATAAGAGGGCGATATAGGATTCAGTATGTATGATATGGACTATCTGGTGTAACCGTAATAATAAGGTATTTCGAGGAGAGACAACATAACCTGATGCAATTCTAGCTAGATTTGTGGCCTTGAGATTCAGTTTTGATCCAGAAAAGAAGAGCAAATCAAATGCCATGATTGACTCTGGGGACATAGTGGGTAAAGAACCACATATCATGAGAGAAGCAGAAGTTAGCCACATTTTCAACGCATTCAATGGAGTAACATCGTTGCCAATGTGAAGCATTTTGTGACAAACGGGGCTTGGGACTTGAGCATGTTAAAAGGAGTTGTTGCTTGGGTGAAGAATACAGGTCAAGACGCAGAGGAAGCCCAACAAGTGATGGAATACAAAGCGAGTTTGCAACTTTAGTAGAGATCAGAGCATGTATTTTGGCTTTGCAATGGGCTAAGGGTAAGGATTAAAGGAGGTGTGCATTTCTACCGATAGCATGGAGTTTGTCAAATGACTCAACAACCCAATGAATGCGCCAGTTCTAACCCAACCGGCTCTCTTGGATTTCTATCATCTATGCACTAGTTTTAATTATGTGAAAGTTATGAAAGTAGTTAGATCTATTGTAACCGCTGCCCATAATCTTGTCAGGGCAGCTATGGACGATATGTAATGTTTTCATATTTATGGGATTAGCATGTTTGTCAAAAAAAATCTTTAGCACGTTTAGGGTAAGAGTCATGAACCGGTTCACGTTCTCAACTTCACAAAATGATTAGTCTGTCTGGTTGGTTAGTTGGTGGGTTTGCTTCCCACAAAATTGATCAGGATTCGATTTCTTCGGGTTAGGTAGCAAAAACTATTATTTTTGTGAATGTCCTAGTTTCAGTGTGGATGGCCTGCCTTTGCCTTTGACTGGACCAGGAGGAGATTAGGGATTAGGTAGCAAGAAAGTAGTTATTATGAATCTCCGTTTCAGTGTGGATGGTCTCCCTTTAACCGGATGGGCCATTGACTTGAGAATCGCTGAATATGTTGTGATGCGCCTCAGAGGGGTCGATCTCATCCATCGTCATTGTTATCCTTATCGTCATCCGAACATTTTGCTGTTAGATTTTATTGAGTAAAACGTTCAAGGAGAAAAATCAAATTAATAGGACATCGATTGCGGAATTATTGACTAAGATTTTTAACCAGAAAACAGATAACCAATATAGTTCAATGAATGAACTAGAAGAGAACATAATTCGATCGTGTGGCTAGCAATGCGAGTTTAACTAGTGAATTTTACAAATTAAATTGCGTATGCTGTATATGATGATGGACTAAAAAAAAGAATAATTCTTAAGTTTTTCTGAAAAAACCCGTGTTAGTTTTATACTTAATCAATTAAGTATAAATTTTTGAAATTAGTATGTGAGCTTGGACGGCTTTTTGGAGCTTCTCTCCAACTTTGAAGCAGTTATTGGATGGCTAGGTCTTGTGAAGTCATTGTGATAGAGCCTGCTATTTCTTTAGTTGGAAATAACTTCATAACCATTAATTAAGGAACAACTTCTTCTTGTTTTGAAAATAACTTAACAAATATAAAAAGTAAAGAGAGTCAAGGAAGGGAAGGGACAGCAATTAGATAATTGGTATTGAGAATTTTTTTTTCTTTCTTTCCATTCGTCATTCCTAATCTTATTACAAGGGGGGAGTACGACTCGATCCCGGGATGCAGTGTGGGACATCTAAGACCTCTACGGCATAAGCTAGCCACCACTTGCAATTGGCATTGAGAATTAGAGACGTCCCTATTAGCATCCTGATCACATAAGCAATTAGATTAAAAAATTGGAGAACTAGTTTAAGCTTCTTGGAGGTTTTTCATTGCCCCGTTTAGTTGTAGGGAAAGGAAAAGAAATTACGGGAATGTTTAGCTTTCCTACATTTTTAATGTGTTCAGTTACTGGGAAAATTGTGCGGCCCGCATCTCTAATTTTTCCACTATGATTAGTTTTCCCCCAAAACATGTCCTCAAAAAACACAAGATTTTGCAGGAATTTTGTATCTCTATTTGTTTTTACGTAATTAAATTACTACTTTGTAGGATTCACATCTCTAATTTTTCCACTATGATTAGTTTTCTCTCAAAACATGTCCTGCAAAAAACACAAAATTTTGCAGGAATTTTGCATCTCTATTAGTAGTTTTTACAAAATTATATTACTACTTTCTAACTTTCTCTTTTTTTTTTTTCTTTTATCAAATGAATGCATAAAGGAAAATACTTTTCATTTTCTTTCACTTCACCACTAGGGGCCGGTCGAGGGGGGTGTTTGACCCATGCACTCCCCCAATTTTCTTCCTATTTATATTATACTTTTGGATGTAAAATTACTAAACAGTGGTCCCGCAAACTAGGCAAAATTCGCAATCCTGCGTCCGCCTAACTTCACCATAATTTTCTCAGGACTAAGTTTTCCGCCACTAGCTTCTTGACAAATGAATGGTGCTCCTGATCACATAAGCAATTAAGATACAATTGGCATCGAGAATTAGAGACGTCCCCATTAGCCATTTCACCATTGAGCATCCTGATCACATAAGCAATTAGATTAAAAAATAGGAAAACTAGTGTGCAACCAATCCCGACCCACTTCCCACCTCGAATGATTCAAGCCGTTTATTTTGTAAGCTCCGCCGCGTAAAACATTCAACAGAAAATTAGATTGATGGCACACCAATAACATCATGATCTAATAACGATTCTCTCGAGAGTCATGGATTTCCTATTTGCACAAGCATTCATCATTCTCGAGACAATTTCATCCGATCGGGATTTTACTTGTGTATGATCAATCTAATTTTATGCATGAATATTCTACTTGGCTGGGCTCACAAAATAAAATAATATGTTTCAAAGTAAAATAGTGCCGGCTTTTGAAACACTGACCATATGAATACAACTTTGAAAAATGGTTTATGCTCTGGGGATTTAAATGCTGTTGAAATTATGCTGTCTAATTCTTTTGACTCTCATTTGCAGCAAAAAAACAAAAAGTGCTGTTAAATCATTTATAAGAGCATCTCTAGCGGTGGAGCTGCTATTTGAATAGCTATTGTTACAATATAGCAATGCATAGTGTCGAATTGCAATAATATAGCAGTGTGACTTCAACGGTATATGTGCTATTTCTTCCATTTTTTCACAAAAAGGTCAATTTGTACTATTATTTGTAGGTCCCACGATGAGAGAGGTAGATACAATGGGGCATGCTAAATTATAGCAATAGCTATATCTTGTGCTATATTTTGCACAACATATAGTTATAGGTAAAGATATCATGTATTTTTTTTCCCACGGCAAAAGAAATTTATTAATCTTTGAAAACGGATTACAAAGATTAAAGGGAACCATGGGAAGACGGCATCACAGCACAAAAGAGACATTCCAAAAAGGATGGCACCTCTCTCTGCGACAATATATCATGTATTTTAGTTCACCATTGGAGAAGGAACTTTAGAGCTTCATTCTATAATGTAGCTATAGCAACATATATAGCATGTTATTGGAGATGCTCTCATATAGTTAGTTGTCGAAGCAGTACAACAAAAACTACTATACTTAGCAGGCAATGAACACTATGGAAAGTAATAGAGCACTGATGTGCCTTGGATTGAAGCATTTTTTTAAGCTCAAAAACATGACCTGAACCGTTCACTGTTTAGGGTTAGATCACGCGAATAACAACCCAGTAAAAAAACCAAGTCAATCAAGCAACGGTAGCTTACTGATAAGGGCGTGTTCCACTAAAAATTGGCTTTTCACGACTTTTTATTTGATGTATTGTGAGAGAATGACATGTCTTGATTTTTTAAAGAATCTGATTTTTTGTTACTGGAATGGGGCCAGTCTAATTTTGGTGGGAAAGGCATTTTTTTTAAAGTTCAAAATTTTAAATATAATGATCTTATTCTTTTGTCAAGTTGGATTTTCAAAAATAAAAAAATAAATTGAGACGGAGGGAATATTTCAAATCAATGATTGGCAGATAGGACTATCAAATCCTATTATATAATCACTGCATTGTTGGTCGAAAGGATTTAATTTTGTTCACCCTCCTTAAAAGAGAGTGAACAAACCCCTCCACCCCCTCTTATTGGTTGTAATGGTGTAGGTTCCACCAAAAAATAATGTCATCCCACCAAAAATTAATGTTATCCTTACCAATAAGGAGGATTTTGTTCACGAACCCGAAAGATTCGACATATTCAGGTACACAATGTCACATGCAATACATCCTCAATTAATCAAAAAATTGGAACCTTAGTTGCATTTGGTCCCTTTCATGTCTTCCATCATCCCATTCCCCCTTTGTCCATATACGGCCCAAAACTTCTCACATTTAACTCCAAAAAAATTGCCGGCCAGTTCCAAATATCTTATTTCGTTGAACCCCTCTTCTTCAATATGACTTCCACACAGGACGGCTCCACGACTTTAGTTTTTTTTTTTTTTTTTAATCATTCGTCATTCCTAATCTATTATAGGGGAGGAGGGAATGTGACTCGATCCCGAGATGCAGTATGGGGCATCTAAGAGCTTTACCGCATGAGCTAGCCACCACTTGCCTCCACGACTTCAGTTCAATGGGACAAAAATAATAAGATTTTTTTATCCCGTGGTCTATGGCTGGAAATTTATTGAGCTTATTAGTTTGTTTTGTTGAGCTAATATCATCCGCTTGCTCACATATTTTGAGTGAATTTTCATTTACTTAATCTACGTAAGAAAAATTCACTGTCGAAGAAAAATCCAATTGCATGTAAAAAAATAGTACAAAATACTAGACCCACATGATGAAAATTGCATTTGCAACCTAGACCCACACCACATTGAGAATAATTGTATATCATATTTTTGGTTCGTTAAGGTTCGTAAACAAGTTTGAACTCAACTCAACTCTACGCTAGCTCAACTTGTTAAACTTTTATTGCACTCGACTTGACTCGGTTCGTTTGCGCGCCTATTTGCTCGTACAGAGGTTCACACTGAGTAATGCACAATATATGTATGTATAGGAGGTAAAATGAACATGAAACATGAAAATCCTTGTTGCATGTCAACTTTGGAAGATTCAACTTACTGCAGTGTAAATTATTGTTTCTAAGAACAGACAAAAAGAAAAAAAATTTGTGGGATTTGGAATCTAAGTAAAAAATGACGTATTTGATTCCATGTCTTTGTCTTTCTTAGTTATGCCCACAATCTGTGTCATTGTTCAATGAGAAATCTTATAAGGAACTAGAAAAATATAAAGGCACTGGAGGTGTGTAGTCTCTGTACATGGTTTTGAACCAATTTTCTTGTATAATCATATTGTGGTGGTTTAATTGGAAGTTTGTAAATTCAACCTTTCCTATAGCTTTCTGGTTTTATTTTCGCTACGACGGCTCATCTCCTTCTCAATCACCATATGGGTTACTAGCAAAGAGCCATTTTTACCTGTCTAATACTGAGCAAATAGAGAAGCATCACGACTTTTATTCATCAAATCCAAAATTCTCTGAGGTAGATGTTTTCAAGATATAGTTACCCATAATACCCATCTGTGATTCTCCAATATAAGCTCATTATCGTATATTCTCGGAGTTTGAGTCCATTTGCGATTTTCGGTCTCAAGAACTTTCCCTGGTTTACTGGGTTTTTTGGGGATAAATCTAAAGGTTGTGGCTTATCAAACAGGGTAAGAATTTAGTACTTCTGCTAGAGAGGACAATTAGATTTATTCTTGTCATGTGATTCTTAGGTGGAAGTTAATGATTGAAAGAGTATGATTGAGTAATATGTTTAATGTTGGTATCAAGGGAAGATCAGGGAATGATTCATTTGTAAAACCCAATCTCAGGCCGTTCGTAGGGTTGAAGTAGAAAACGATTTGATGGAGACCGAAGGAAGGGGATATTCGGACTTTTACAGGAACACGAGTGAAGACTTGTTCTTCAAATCTTTGATGGAGAGCTCGAATGGAACACCATCGCCAACCATGGAGATGTTGGGTTTTAAAAATCTAAGCCATAATTTCCGTACAGATAGCGAGGAACTCTTCAAAACCTGGCTCACAAATGGAGAGGCAAGCAATTGTACTATCTCCTGCTGACTTAGATTAAATGGTCCATGGTTAATTGTGTTATGAGTTGCTGAATTCCCTATCATACATTTGAATTAGCTGGATGAATGTTTAGTGCTGGACATCAAACAACTTTATTAGTGATATGAGCATGATCATTTATATTTGGTAACATTCTTGATTTATGCATGACTTTTAATTTCTATCTAAGATTGAATACATAGATTTTGTGAAATAATAGCTTGACTGGAAAAGCAATCACAGTTTTCACTCTTGTAATGTCTCTCTCTACGTCAATTTTCTCCTTTGCTTTTCATTTTTCATAATTGTGAACGGTTTACATCGTTTACTTAACGCAGCCATAGGGAAAGAACATGTTGTCGCATATGAGTGCATTTCGAAGTTATTACTGTTATACGAGTAGTTATGACCGGGGCTACATGATGAAAGCCTCTTCTCACGTATAGTTTGTATGCATACAAATGACGTGGAAAAAGAGTAACACGAATAATGGGTGATCGTTGAAGATCAAATGTTGTGACTTGAAAAAATTCCTGTTGCTGTCAATGTTGTTAATTTGTGGCATGTTGTTTGCTTCATGATTTTGTCCTAACACTTTTTGGTTCTGCAGAATCATGGATATAACTCAACAAGCATAGCAAATCGTACTAGAAATGCATCGCGAAGGTTAGTAGGTCACATTTAAAGAGTTTCACGTTGGTTGATACTTGATAGGGTGCGTTTAATCTGGAATTGTTCGTAAGTGTTTGTAAAATGGAGATTCGTTCGTACTAGTATGCAGTAATCTGTACTCTTTGTTATATGCTATGAGGAGATAAGAAGTTAATCGAATTAGCAAGAACCATATTTGTTTTCAACTTCTTAAGACAATATCTGCTTTAAATGCAGGATCTCCACAGAACTAGCCAGTTTAGCCAATCCTCAACATGGTGGTGTACTTCAGAAGAAACAAAGCAATGAATTTACGTTTCCACAAAATACTCACATGGCTGATGAACAAACTAGTGATCTCACCCAAAATACAATGAGGTAGATGTCTCTAACTGCTGTCACATTTGTACGCGTAATCGTAGAGTTTTGGATATTTTCAATCAAATCACCAACTCTTTTTGCAACTCTACTCCATTTCATATATCTCAATCTAGTTTGATAGGTAATCTACTAATCTATAGTTTTCGATATTCAAAACCGGTATCACTCTTAATTTCCTCTTTGACCTACTCACCTACAGTTTTAGCTGTCAATTTGTCCTTGCAACACCTTTAATGTGATAATTTCCCTTATTGCTAGTTCAATCAGTAATTTTGCTATATTGTTGGAGGTTTTCATCAGACTTGTTTACTATTTGCTGTAGTTCTAATTTTGTGCAAACTCCAATGCGTCCATTCAATTCCAGTAAATCTATTTTACATTGGTTGAAGAGTGGGAATTTATGTTATGGATGGTGATGAAGTTTTGGCTCCTTTTCTCTTCAGGAATGTGGTTCACAAAGGGTTGCAAGCTAGTAATCAATACTTGGCTAAGGCTTGGTTTCATAGTTCTCAACCCATGACAAGAAGTCGATCCTCTGAACTACGGTATCATTGTTTCCATAGTACGATTTCCTACAAACCAAAGCCATATAGATTACCTCTGAACTACGGTATCATTGTTTCCGTAGTACGATTTCCTACAAACCATAGCCATATAGATTACCTTATTTGTTAGCACTTTGGTAGCTTTACAGCCAAAAAAAAACTAACTGGGAAGAGTCAGTAAAAAATTTCATGGTTTCATATGAGGAAGTACTTGTTTTGCAGGAGGAGGTATATTGCCATGCAGAACACTCAAACACCATTCGGGATGGAAGCAATGCATAATGTCACAGGGCATGCTGTCAACAATTTGAAACAGGAATTTGAAAACCCGAACCCAAATGCATTTTGTAATGTTCCAATGTTTGACATTCCAAACCAGTTCAACTCATTTATGTCTCCAACCATTTCATCCTCGTCTGCTTTCAACACACCTAATGCGGATAAGTCAGACAAAATTTCCTCTGTTGTGAGCATGCTTAAGGGCACATTGGAGCGAAAGAAGCTTACGAACCCAACTGAAAGAGAAGCCTTCGAAGATAGCTCCTTAGGACATTATTGTGCTCAAGAAGTTTTAGGTGAAACTAATTTGAATCAAGGACAAGGGAATTATGTTATTCGCGAGGCACCAAGAATATTTCAAGATGCCTCATCTATTCAAGTTAATAACCCCGGGGTTTTACACTCAGTTCACCAATCTTTGGTTTTGGAATTAGAAGGTTGTACAAACCCTATGCAGATGAGCACGTTATCCCGTGAACCTTCACAAAGTGAATCTTCTGCTGCTGCACCAGTTCTCTCAACTGGATTTGATGCGTGTGATGGGCCCAGCAACTCGGGTCAGAATATGAGTGAGAGCTCCAGGAAACAACATAGATATGCAAAGAGTTCAGAAAATGGCTCTATAGCCAAAGGTAACAAGTAAATTCCTGTTGGGCAGTTGATGTTTTTCAGTTTCTAAAACATATGCATAGAGGCATAGAGCAGATATGCAGTTAATTAATGCACTAGTCATTCTCGTTCAAACAAGTTGTGTTTCATGTTTTCCTGCTCCTAGGATACTCAGTTTAGAGGACAACTGTGTTAGAAAATACTAGTACTATAAGAGCTATGAGATCACCATCATACTTTTGTACTCTCGAAAATACATGTTGCCGGTAATGTCAGAACCTTTTTCTCAATAACCGTACCAATTGAATTGATGGACACAACAAAGGATATTTGCAAAAAGAAAAATGTATTCTCTTTCCAATGATAGATATTGGGATGGTTCACGGAAACCATTAATCGGTTTTACACTAACATTGCTTTTGACTAAAAGGAAAAAAAGCACTTTTACAAAGCAGGAATTGCAAGGAAAAAGGGCCCTAAGTGAAAGGGATATTCTATGATAGCTCTTATTTCACTTCAAAGCATCCCATTGTGTTCCCTTCTTTTTCTCTCATCAGTAGTATACAAACCCCTTAGTATTTTTCCATTATTAAACTGCAGACATCAGGGAACGTATATATGATGATATAAAAGCTGATCGAAAGGTATGTTGTACCCATTCCTTATATTTTGATAATGAAACACCATCTATCTACAAGCTTGTTGGAAGCATCATAAAGAACCTCTAAAACTTCCAAATTTTCTTTTCTGTTTCTGTCTTCAGCAAAACGGAAGCCTTGTTCGATATGGATCTATGAATTCAGTTGGCTCAGGTAATAATTACCCATTCCTATACTCCATGAATTCATTTGTAAAGAATCATAATAACCTGTTCTTTCTAGCAAAACTTGTAAAATCGGAGCTTGATCTTCTTCTAAGTTAACTGTTGAGTTCTTATTTGCTTGATGACTTTGAGTTCTGTGTTTGGAGAAATGTAGCAAGCATTATATAATTTAGCACCATGATGCCCATAAATGTCAGTAGGTTGGGTCTATATTATAAGAAAACGCGGTCTTAGTTGGGAAAAAAAAAAAAGGGCCAGAGTGATTCAATATCGCTATTAGACGTTATAAAAGATACAGAATGCTTAATTGTGCAATCTCATAAGGTGACTAGGGAATGGAGTTAATGCAACAAAAATAGAAACAAGTGTGATATCAGAAAAGTAAAGCTGCCTTGCTTCTTTGTTCTCCTTGAAACCTTGATTCTATTTCATGGTATCTACCCATTTCTATGCGCAGAAGTTTCTGGTTTCCATGTTCTATCCTTTATCATAATATAATCAGCATTAAATGTTGTCCTTAATAGTGTAGCATTTATCAAGTTAGTTCATTCTTCTCTGACCAAAAGAAGTATTGCAGTGGAGAAAGGAGATCCAACAAAGAAGCGAAGGGTGGAGCGATCCCGGAAGTACGTATTACTATCTTCACAACTTGGGGAAGTAGATTCTTTCATTACAAACTATTGTCCAGAAAATTTCACTGCTGTAATAATTTTTTTGTCTCAGTAACAGAATAGTTTCAAATTTTAGCCACAGAAAATGCAAAATTTCCTAGCATTCTTAGTGTCCTTTTCAAAAACTGTAGAATTTTTGTACATGATAGATTGCACTCCAATAGTTTGAAAAATTAAGCTGGCCACTAATGTAATCTAAAAACTGTTCAACTGCTTGATTGATTTTTGTTGTTTTCTTTTGGGGTAAGCCATAATTTTACTGAAGAACAAACAGAACACCTACCGTCCAATTACAAGAAAAAAATCACCTACAAAGCTACTAGTGAGTAGTGACAGGCTACAACGTTCTGAGGAATTTTGCAAGAATGGGAAGGGCAAGATTGAGGGAGAAGGGCTTAACTGAAGATAACTGAGAACCCCTAATCCTAACATCAAATTTCATTTTTTGGATAACATCAAGATAGGGCCTTTGGATACCCTGAAAAACTGTATAATTCCTTTCCAGCCAAATGTAGTGCAACATTGCTGCCCATGCTATCTTTCTGATGGTGCTATGGAAAGATTTCCAGCGCAGCTTCCCAACGAGCCAATTAACTTTCCCAAGAGTGATGAGGTTTAGAAGATTTGTTGCCATATTCTAAAGAAGAGATGAAATAGCTAGGCTTTTATCACTCAGCTGCACTGGCAGAAGGGACATGTGGGAGAGGTCTGAATATCGAAGCCTATAATCTATCCGTTTTTCTAAGACTGCCTTTGATTGCCATCAAGAGAATAAAACAGTGCCTAGGTATAGATTTAGGTAACCAGACTAGCTGGTGCCAATGTCCGACAGGTGAGTGAAACCTTATTGCATACCATGTAAGTGCAACTATGTAAGGGGCTGTCCACTGGATTTGATCAAACCTCGTGCCATTTGGGTTGAAAGTGGTTAGAAGATATGGAGGGGAAGGACACATTCATTGATGTGTTTACAAAGGGCCCGGCAATAGTTCTGGGATTTTATAGCTTTTTCCAAGTCCCTGACGGGTAGAAGGGATTTTAAAATTCCAGACACTTATCTTTTAGTATTAGGTACTTATAGCACCTTTGCAACCCACTTGACTATGGATTTTGGTTTTTCTTTGAAGCTGAACATGCATTAGCCTGGGTGTATATGCATACCAAAGATAGTTTAATAGTATCTCCAATTTCTTTAAACATTTGATAGGACTGTACCTTATGTTGAATTTTCTGTTGATGTAGAATGGCAGAGGCGAAGGAAAGGAATCTAACACCATCAATTCCCTCAGATATGCAGTCCATTTTGAAGCGGTGCGATAATCTTGAGAAGGAAGTGCGGTCACTTAAACTTAACTTGTCTTTCATGAATAGGTACTGCCATAAAGCTCTAATTTACGTAGAACTTTACTTTTGATGAGCTAAAAAAGCTTCTGTTGACCATTTTTTTTTATATCTTTGAAAATCTCAGAAAGGATTCCGAACAGACAAAGCAGATAGAAGAGCTTCAAAAGCAGAACGATGAGTTGACAGAAGAAAAGGAGCGTCTTCTTGAAGAGATTGAAAGGATCATTGGACAAACTGTAAACATGTGAGACCTTAGTCTGCGTTCTCCATCTTCAATGCGATTGACTTTACGATTCAATCCTTTGTAACACCCTGAAATGGCCAAAACTCTAGTTGAGAAATAGACCAATGTAGATGCCATCCTTCTTGTACTATCAAGGGTGGGTTGCTAGTTCTTTATTGATACTGGACTATATTTGACATGATATAACCATGGTTGGTGATTTTTGTAAGTGGAGAGATGTCTCAGGACAGGTGAGGTATACTCCTTCAGGTTATGGGTAATTTCACTGTTAGAAAGTACTTTTGCTGAATAAAAGAAAAAACGCCATTCACTGATCACTGTATAACGGCTCATGCTAGCACTTTCAACTATTTTCATGCTAATCGAACGCCAGAAAAGTATTGTAGTTACTTGCATTTTCTATAATTTTCACTCTAATCAAAAGGACCCAAAGAAAGTGGCCAGCCTGCAAAAATTATCACATGACCAACATTGAAAACAAGAAGAAAGAAACATTCAGTGCCATAAACAGTGGTACCACTTCCAATTTCCAATTTCAGTTGTACAAAATTTCAATCAACAGGTACAACTCTGGGGAAAAGTTATTCAGTTTTGTTTCCTCCTAAGTGGAATTTCACAGACTGGCCTAACTAAACATTGATTTGCTTTCACTGATATGAAGTAAAAATCTTCTTCCTCAATATGAACCAAGGTCACTCCTTTTAACCAGGACTAACCCAAACAACATTTTTACATAGTTTTAGTGACACCAATGGCAAGGCAATTGTGATCCAACCCCTAAAAGTAGGAGAAAGCTACGGCATACCAGAGGTGTATCATAGAATGTTACGTATTTTGTGGCGTATATTATACGTAATTTGGGGTATGTTACGCATGGTTTTGGTTAGTTACAAATGGGGTGTACCTTGGAAGTATATAGCACGAATAGTTTTGGTGATTGTTACAAGTGTTTTTGGTGTATAGTACTTTTATTTCGTGGCTCATTAGTTACGCATTATGAAATCGGTTACGTAATTTTCTGGTTGAAGCTACGAATAAGAGTGTATGGTGCCCACAAAATAGCTACACATACTTTTTGGTGTTCGTTACACTTTTTTTTTTTGGTGAGTTATGCATTTCTTTGGTAAGCAAAATTTTTGTTACCAAATTTTTTGAGGTGTGTACCATTATCTTCTCCCTAAAAGTAATGTAGAGCTAATAAGAAGCAACACAAAATAACTTTGGAGTTCCAATTCAAAATGTCTCTTTTTAAAAGGAGGAAATATTCTTAATTACTCCCTCCGTCCCTTAATTTTGGTCCACTACGGGACAACGTGCATTATCAAACTCAAATAAAATGTATTTTCATAATTAAGTTTGTAAATTTTTTTGCACCAAATTAAAGTACTCATTGTGCTCTCTAATTTGGTGCAAAAAAAAAAATTATTTATGAAAATGCAATTTCTTATGTTCGCAAAAATACACATTTCCCAAGGTAAACCAAAATTAAGGGACGGAGGGAGTAATAAAATAAATTGGCTTGCTATTGATGAATATTTTGCCCCCTAGCACACTGGTGGCCCAAAAGCAAGATGCATAACTGATTTCTCCTGCAAGCAATCCTTTAATCCCATTGTTAAAGCATCCAACTCAAAACCAATTGGTAATGAGTGAAGAAGTCGCTCAGGCTCATATACTAGCTTTTGGAGGTTATAATTAACCAATGTGGAATAAACTCTAACACTCCCCCACACGTGCAATTCGTGGCCCGCACGTGGAGAGGTAAACAAGTAAACAACGGATCCACAACATTGGGATCATAATGAAACATGGTATCGGAGTAGCTTTGGAGGTTATAATTAACCAACGTGGGACAAACTCTAACAGTAACATTCTCAAGATTTCCCTTTTTCTTTCTTCATATGCTTTTTCAATCCATTTTGCTCGCTCAAATCATGTATTGTTGGACAAGAGATGCCATTTTGGTTGCCAAGGAATCTGTATCATCTAATATTCTTAACTTACCGGCAAGAGGAAGAGAGCCTGCTTTGGAAAGGTATGAAAACCTGTCAATGTGCTACGGAATCTCAGTTGTTTTGGCTAGCGCGACTCTGCTTATAAGGATTAAAATTCGCCACAACGACGACATGAAAAATTTACTCAAACTTAAGCAGTGATGGTTGAAACAGGAACACTGAAGGAACTTCATATTCACTAGCTTACATATATCTGTATTAGTTACCTGCTAGGCTGCTAAAATTAAATTCTCACTTTTGACTGACATGCCCGGCTTATGGTGGATGAATATTTCTCCAAATCAAATAGGAAAAAAAATACACAAAATCAGTACACTACATTAACTTGAAACTTCATCTCCATACCAGTTCTTTTTCATCTTTGGGCCAGTAGGCCCTTCTTCTCCAAACACTTCATTTGGTAAGATTTTCACCAAACTCTCAAATGTAGATTTCAGTCCTCCGCTCAATATGCCCTCCACCTTCTGGACCTCGACCCGAAGTTCATAAGTAACTTTAGGACCCCATTCCCTGGCATAGTCCAGCCACGGCGGCTCAACGATATCTGACCCCAAATACTCTGCCGAAACCACCGAGTACCTTTCTCCCGTTTCCATCACTTTGTCACTCTTATCCGTATCATTCCTTAATCCTATCCCACCACTTCCTTGCAAAACAAGCCCTGGCTTCGGGTATAATGCATGTCCATTCAAAGAGGAATAGGCCACCGGCTTGTTGCCCTTATAAAACTCGAGCAACGAAGCATCTACCCATTTCCCTCCACTATGTTGTGAAAAGTACATCTTGTGCAACATCCCATTGAAGTTGCTTATCCTTAATGTCAAATGCTCCCAATCACCCCCATGTTCGCCGATTTTCCCTAGTGGGATGTCAAGTAGCTCGAGTTTAGCAGTCGCGGGTCCATTGAAGGGGTAGAAAATCCATATAGCAATATCGGTGTAGGTCCCTCCAAACATGGGCTTTACATGTAAATAAGCCACAGGGCTCTGTAAATCCCCTGTCATGACTCTTTCTTTAGCATTTTCATCCAGAGGGAGGTCTATCCAATATGCACCATCATTTGAACCATCTTTGGGTAGGTTGGAGCCATTTGGTTCAATAGGTATAGGGTTAGACTCTTCCCCCTTTTTATATAGCAATGCCCCATTGTTGAAATACCAAGTCACAGAAGAAGGGAGGTAAATTTCCTTTGGATGCAGGTAAATCAATGGAGAATAAGCTTGAAATAATTCCTTGATTTGGTTGAGATTAGGCATAGAAGATAAATCAAATTTGTTATTCTTCAAACAAGCTAGAGATAAGGTAGAAGGAGAAGAGGAGGCATTATTATGGGCTACAAATGTGCCAACTGATACACCAGACTCTTTGGTCCCCCTATTGCTAGGTTGAAAGCTAAACACATTAAAACCATTTGAATTGCTCTCAGTCCCTGGTCCCCAAATCCAATTATTGGTCTCAGGTTGATCGGTTAGGTTAGAACGGACACACCGGATTTTTTCCAGGGAAGGCTTTTTGGGTGAGGTAGTGACCACATGGCCAACAGCTTTGTAACCATCTGGTGGTGTTGGTAACCAAATATAGCCATGGCCATTTTGCTTACTTTTTGTTAGAGACTCACTGCTCCAAACTAGAGTGTAGTCAATTGGCTTCTTTAGAGCAGGTGAGTCAGTTTTTTCCACATCTTTTCCAACAAGAACATACCCGAAAAGCGGCTGGTTGTTGGGTTGGCTGTAGCAACCAAGCATGGAAAATCCATCTGGAATAGGAAAAGGTTCAAAAAATGTTGCACCAAGGTCATCTGGTCCCCCTTCATAGGTAGCCCAAACTTTTTTGAATGTTGATGTTTGATAGACCTGGAGGCCTCCAAGATCAATGATTCCACTTCCAAATCCTCCACCTGTGATTTGCACCAAAAAGAGCGTGAATGAGATGGAGCCAGGAGGAGGCTAGTAGGGGTTGTTGCCCCCACTACAATTTGAAAAAACCCTACTATTACACTGAAATTATATATATCATCAAATAATATAGTCTCGCCCCTCCTCCACAGATGTAGCCCGTCCCCCCTATGCAAAAGTCATGGCTCCATCTCTGACTTGGCTTAACCTACTGTCATAATGATTAATAGAGGGGTCTCACTTTCTTGTTCTTTTCGCCACAATATAGCATCAGCATGTTTAGAGCATGATAATAGCTAGTAAGTTACAATAGCTCAATGTTGCTCTATGCCCCTATCAACTCGAACTTGAGGCATCTCCAATGGCACTAAGGCCCCCCTCCGCGACCCTTTGGGCTAGAGCCCTGGTCAAGGTTAAAGAGGAGAATTCAATGAGCTGATTATGTTCATCACTCTCACACAAACATATCCTTTTTAAGCTGACAAAAGAAAATCATATCCTTTATGCACAGGAAAACCATGACGAATCGGGTAGAAAATACAAAATAAACAACGAACGGGTCAGTTCTAGCAGGTTGAAGAATTTGAGACTCCACTCAGACAGGTCTAGATAGGAAAAAACGAAATTGAACAACTATGAAATGAACACAATGTTAAGCAAATTAATAATGTAAATAGGTGAAAGAGCAAAAAAAGAAGAAGATGATCAAAACCTGGTGGCCAAGCAGGTATTGGAGAGGGAAGCTTGAAAATGGTGTCAATAGACAAAGCTTTGCTTTTCTTAGAGTAGAAGGAGAGACAGAGAGAATTCCCCATTGCTGAATTTTGTTGTAAAGAAAGATTGAGAGCAACTAAAGGAGGTTCTGAGATATATATACGTATCTCTATTTGCTTTATCTAAATGCATATGTTAGAACCCGAGGGGTTGGCCCGGTGGTCAAGACTTGGGACATAAGAGTTTGCTCCCTCCAAAAGTCTCAGATTCAAAACCTCTCAACTGCTATCAACTTTTTAAGGGCAAGTCTGTACGGAAATTTGCTCCGAATTTTTAAGGTGCACGTAACTAGCCCGGACACCTGATTCGTAAACAGAATGCATATGTGAGGGGAATATAGACATAGACAAGGGCATATTCCAGTTAGAGGGTGGCTGGGGAATATGACAACAAAGTGAATAAGTATACTGGTCCCCCGACCTAAAGTTAGGCCCTTAAGTGGATCTGTCGTGCAAGTTGTCTTCTTGTTCACTTCTCCTGATTTCTTTTATGGCTTCTCTTTTTTAGCATAAGCTTTCATATCCATTTTTCGGCTGCTCCATTGCAATTTCCCATGCTTATTGTGTGTTCAATTGCACTGGCGTTTTATCTGTACGATGTGTGTATTCTCATAACTTGACCCGGTTTTGACCGCTTCGATCCCCTGCTCGTGAATGGTGGAATTGATTCCTCGAAAAATTTGAAAGAGGTGCATGTAAACTGGCCTGTCACCCTGAGTTATCGGGAAAAAAAGTGTATTTTGAGAATAAGCTATGTCATAAAACAAGTAGTAGTATTTTCATTAGCAGTTTTTTTTCGATTTTATATAGGAATCAATAGGACCACTACAGAGAAAGTCATGCCAGGAAGCTTCGCTGTAGAGTAGGGTCCCATTTGTGCCTTGTTGATTTCCCCACATGGGGCTGCTGAGGTAGCAGCCATTATTGACAGTGGCTGTCGGCGCGGAAATTGTTGAGATTTCCCCGCCGGGAATCTTGACTTCTTTCTCCCCTGTTTTGCTTGTTTTCCCTACGAATTCCCTATAAATACCGATTGTATTTGAGAGGTGAGTGGTGGACTAGTGGGGTAGCAAGATGTAACGTGGAGAGGGTGAGGATGAGTGTGGGGAGCCGGTGTGTGGCTCCCCGGTGAGTTTTTCAACCATTGCATATGTGTGTGTATATATATACGAATGGGGAGTTTTTTGCTCGAATTCATTGTGTGTGATGTGTGCGTGCGTGACCCCGAGCACAAAAAATGGTATCAAAGCTCAGGTGGAGCGTTGGGGTCGCCGGAGTCACGGTTTAAACTAACTGGTCTGAAATCGAAAAAAAAAGACAGTGGTCGATAACGTTTTTTTTTTATCACGGGGTTAGGCTCTACTCACCAAGAGGATTCTAACTATGCCTGTCTGCCGACGAGAAGTCGCCGGAAAAGTGCTGCATGCACCAGTCGACGGTGGAGCGTGGTGGCGATTTAGATTCACTCGCGGAAGTGGATGTCACGCTCTGATCGAAGGTTGAAGATGAGTGGTTCACGCACTCTATGAAGCCTGTTGTTTTCTCTTTAAAGGCATAGAAAGGAGAAAGTTACTATAAAGATGGTCCCACCACTTTAAAACTTTGATGAATCACCTCACAGGTGCATGAAGCAGTAAAAAGAAAGAAAAAAAAGGGGACCCACCACTATTTATAGAATTGTTTCTCCTGATGTCGGAAAACATTTGTTATTTCGAGGGGCAGCAAGGGCTCCAGAGGCCTGTTCAGAGCCTTTTAAGGCTGGTTCATGGAGTTTTTTTTTTGGCAGTTCGGAGATGTTTTGGCTTGGTTCAAATTGGTTCGGGTGTTTCGGACCGGTATGAGACGGTTTGGGACATTTCGAAGCATATTTGGAGAGTTTAGGGCAAAATGGAGGCCAAATGTAATGTTCCGGAGACAATCCATGAAATTTTGGGTTGCGATGAGGCTTGTTCCTAGCTAATTGGACGGTTCCAGATTCGATGGTGGATTTGGATTTGTCTAATTCAAGCCGGATATTGCGGTTTTGGACACATCCAGTGAGATCGAGGAGGATCGGACGCGGTCGGGGTCGATCAAATGTGATGTGGTTCAGTTAGAGGCAAACCATGGTGATCTGATGAAGTTCAGGGAGTGCTGGGAAAGGCCGGGAATGGACAAGGATGAACGAGGAGGTTGGAAGAGACCCGAGAGAGATGACGAGAGTGGCGGAGGTCCAGGAAAATGGCGAGGGAGGCGGACAATGCAGGATTGCTACCCACCAAGGAGGGATTGGACAGACTTGGACAGATCGAAGGTTGATCAGAGCAATCGGGTGATTGCGGAGTTGACGACCTGCTTTGCTCCATACTTTGTTATTTATAAGCGTGCCCAAAGCGTAGAGCTAGTGTCGGAGTGAGCAATTTACAGGTAAGACCGAATCGAATCCACAGAGACCGAAGGAATCCGAGCGTGAATATTGTCTTGCGCGAGATGGTTTTAGCCTTAGAGCGGCAAACTTTGACTTGAGGTTTGGATTGGAATTCTCTCAACTTCGAGAATGACTTGAAATTGATTTAAAGACTAAATTAAACTAAGGCTAAGTCTAGGGGATTTCAACGTCCATGACTCAGGTCGATTCATTCTCCTCTACAATAACCGGCTCGGAGGTGTCGCTAGACTTGCTCCGAACGGAAGATTTGATACTGAAACTCATTTAAACTAGAAATGGTGCTTAGCAAAGACTAGGAATTTTCGGATTATTTGGCAAACGACCGAGTTGACATCACCTTAAGCATCACACGTGGCAAGTAGCGTAGCTCTTGCCTACGTGAGATCAAAGAGGTTAACAAACCCAGTCTTTGGTACATAAAATTAATCATAACTCTTTGCTAAACAAACAATGTGTACAACATGGCGAGGAGAGCGAATCAACCGGAGTCACGGGGTCTTAATCACCCCGTGATCAAGCCTACGTAAACTACTCGATCATTATGTTAGAGAACTTGACTATTTTGATAAAGGAAATAAAGAACATGACAAATGAAACTAAAAACTGATTTTATATGTCACTACTAAGCTTGCCTACAACAATAAATCTTGGAGAATTCACACACCAACACTACTTACTTGAGTTTTCAAAGGAAAAGACTAAAAGAGGAGAAATAAGATTTAACCGGTAAAAACACAAACAAACTAGATTTATATAAAGATCCCGAGATTACAAGCACTAGTAATAAACTAGGAAATGGAATACAAGCTAACCTTAGAAGTGTTCTTGATGAAAACTAAACTTGAAACCTCCACAACAATGGAGGAGATAGAAGAGAGAAAATTACTAAAAATAGCCTAATGCATAAAGTCAAGGAGAGAGGAAGAGAGAGGAGAGATATATACAAGTGGTCTTTCTCTCTCTCAAAATATCCCAAAAATAGCCATAAAGGTGAAAGTTTTAATAAATGGAAGGTCTGAAAAGTTGGCCAAAAAAAACTGAATGAAGCCCTTTTGGGTCGACCCAGATTGTGTTTGGGTCGACCCAAAACCTCCTGATGATTCACTAAAATGTTTGGGTCGACCCAGATTGTGTTTGGGTCGACCCAAAATGGCTTGGCAAGCATTTTGCTTTCGTTCAACCCCCCTTGGCTTTGCGCACTTCCGAGTCACTTCAAAGGCACTTCAAATCATCGTGCGGCCTTCGGGAGGGGTGACCCCTCATCTCGTGAATGCTTGAATGCTCCCGGAACTCGCCGGGAGTCCTTGGGAAGCTTGGACACGGCGTTAACCTTTCCGGCTTAACTTGTGCTCTCTCACTTTCCTGAGCCATAGCCACATCTCATTTCTTGGCTCTCGAGGCTCGGTGGTGGAATGCCATGGGGCACGTGGCCCTCGAATCCTTGGAGTTCGTACCGGAGCGCTTTGAATGCGCTTTTTTCCATGGTTTTAACCTGAAACTACAAAAACACGCTTCGCGCAACATCAATCATATCAAGCGTTAAAACGCGTGCGTGTGTGAACTAAATGAGCTAGATGAGCCCGGATATGTACAATATTAGGGGCTCATCATGACCATCAGGTCGTGATCAGTCGGAAACGTAGTGAACAAGGAAACATTCTTTCGGGCGGTGTACCTCGGTTGTGGGGGTGCTGATAAGCTCGTCTGGTAATGACACAATCGCCTACTAGAGGGACAGATCGGAGATGATCAATGGTGATCAGAGGCAGTTTGGTTCAATTGGAAGACCTATTCGGATTTGCAGTTATGATTCGGGCTACATAAGGAGGATGATGGGCAACCTATACAGGCTTGTGGAGAGTGCTGACAGATGGAGCTGACATCAGGCACTAAATGAGCAGTATGGGTGATTTGCGATGGTGAATAGGACAAACAACAGTTGCAGAAACACACTAGAGAATGGCACGAGAGTACGAGGAGTCGTGACTTGAGACGTACAGGTGTGCCGAGTACCGAATCGGATGGTGTGTGATATTTCTAATAAAAAAGGAGCAACTAGTTATTGTGGGGTGTTCACGGGAAGCTTTGGACAAGGGAATTGAGACAGTGTGAAGTCAATGCATTGCAGGGTTCTCTTCCTTCTGGTGGTTTTGTGACGATTTCCTCTCCAGGCATGAGTACTCAAGATGGTGGAGAGATGGTGTCACTGAATTGTGTCCTGGTGATTGGGCACAGGCGTCCGAGGATTGGCGGACGTGGTTTATTGGCATCCCGGGGGTGTGATGCAGGCGCTTAGGCACAGATGAGCGCGGGTATAATTGACTTTGTTGCGGGCACTCTGGTCAGGGGGTGCAGGCACTCTATTGAGGGGTGCAAATATCAAACACGATGCCGATATGAGCCACGGAGATCTAGCATAACATGGAAACGTTCCAGAGTTTGTGTATCCCGGTTTTAGGGTGCAATGATGCTCGGGAGGGAATGCGGTGCGTCAATGGAGACAATCGTCAGCCTATTCTCAGGTGGTGTGTGAGACCATCTAGTGGAATGAGCCACGGTGTGAGCGAAGGGGTGTTGTAGTTCTCGAGACGGATGAATGCTAAAGTGGCGTATTGCGGCTGGATGATGCTCCAGGTTCAACGAATAGAAGCACATGTGGTGAAGGGGGTGATTGTTGATTTCCCCACATGGGCAGCCATTATTGACAGTGGCTGTCGGCGCTGAAATTGTTGAGATTTCCCCGCCAGGAATCTTGACTTCTTTCTCCCCTGTTTTGTTTGTTTTCCCTACGAATTCCCTATAAATACCAATTGTATTTGAGAGGTGAGTGGTGGGGTAGCAAGATGTAACGTGGAGAGGGTGAGGATGAGTGTGGGGAGCCGGTGTGTGGCTCCCCGGTGAGTTTTTCAACCATTGTATATGTGTGTGTATATATACGAATGGGGAGTTTTTTGCTCGAATTCATTGTGTGTGATGTGTGCGTGCGTGACACCGAGCACAACATGCCTGCAGTTTTCATGTGCTTATAAAGGCTGTACAACTAAAAGATGGGTTTCTAGTTCAAGTTAAATGATAAAGTTCAATTCAGCCACGTCCCTTTCTATGCAACTAAAGTTTTTTCTTTTCTTTTTTTGTCAATAACACTTCGGACACTGACATATCGACACGAAATCGGATACTATTATGTCCTGAATCATCCAATTTATGTGGGTCTCATAGGACGGACGCTGAAATCTATGCAAAATTGGACACAGATTATGTCCAGGACCATCCAATCCACGTACATGGGTGTCAGAGGACGAGCGCTGAAATCTTGACGTGAACTCGAACATAGGTATATCGAGAACCGTCCAATGCACTTGGGATGTGCAGCAACCGATGCAACTTATACTTTCTTCATTCAATTTACATAGTGGAACATGTGTGAGCCATACATGTACTGAGTTACACGGTTTGAGGAGCCACGTAAAAATATTGGGTGAGAGATCATTAGATATATACCAGATCCCTCCATGCAAGAAACGTCTTATTGGCTCCTTTGGTGCTACAATATCTTTCTACTGTTGCCTTAAATGGATAGACCGTTGCCTTCAAAGTTAATAATGGATATGCACGAGTACAATGTGCATATATAAATTCAGATGAGATCCATGTCCAACAGATAATTGCAGTCAACTTTTCTGTTGCCTTGAAGAATGCAACTGTTTTTTTTAAAACTATTTTTCCACTCTCTACGAGACAGGTTACTCTCTCACAATACTAGTCAAGACGTTCTACGAAACGGGTCATTTTATCACAATCCCTCAACACAAACTTTTCTATAACAAGCTCTAGTATTGATAGATATCCATAACAGAGTTGTAAAAACCAAAGCAAACACGTGCTAGGGCGAGTAATTAAATCCCCAAAAAACATCACGATGTACAATTTCTACGTGTTAATAGGCCCTAGATCTTTGAAATACGTAAGAAGAATTTTTTTTTATTTTATAAGAGCATCTCCAACCCATCTATTTTTCTCCAAAACGGTGAATGGTTTTGTCAATGGAGAATTGTCGCACTCCTACCCATCTCCATTTTGATTCTCCAATATGGAGACCAATGGGACACTAATTAGAGACTCAATTATCTCCCAACTTTTAAAAATTTCCATATTTACTCCTTTTGTCTTTTGATTTTAAATTTCAATACGAATCATATCCTTAACCCTTTTTTTATTTATTTCCATGAGAAATAGGTATAACTTTGATTTGATATTATTTTTAATATTTTTCGTATTAACACTATTGGCAACATCTTGGCAAGATACTTCCCATGGAACAATATTGACCATATTTTATTACAAAATTTCATTCTACAAAAATAATTGGAGGGAAACTTTGGAGAAATTTTAAAGATGAAATGGAGAATGTGGGTTGAAGTTGATGTGAATAATGGAAAAAAAAAAAAAAAAAATTGATACGTGGGCATGCTCCAAGTTCGGCCCAGTGATAGGATACATATAGAACCACTGAATCTGGCCCAGCCCAGTAAAAATCGGCCCAATATTTCTTGGGAAGAACACAATCCATCAATCTGAGCATTCGGATCCAAAATTTTAAAACCCGATTTGAGGCCTCCCAGTTAGATTAGGTGAACCGCCGTGCACGCACACGTACACTCGATCTCCTCCACGTGGCAGCAACCCCCCAGTTTGCGTCCCTCAGAAGTTCGAGCCACTGTAGTGAGGTATGAAACACCGCCACATCGTGTGGGCTCCTTTGGCAAAAAAATTTAAATTAATTTTTGATTTATTTGTTTTGTCTTTGTTCAAATAAAATATACATTTGTTAGATTTGCCCCAAGTTTTCATGGTATGTTGATTTTTCTTGATGGGACGAATCTAAAAAATTTAAAATTATGGTCATAACTCAATTTTTTTAATACAGTAAACTGGTTTAGTTTCGGCTTTATTCAAAAAAATTAGTTTTGACAGTAATTTTTAAACTTATTAGTTTCATCTCATTGAGACAAATCAATAAACCAAAAAAACTTGACGCAAAACTAACAAATGTAAAAAAATAAAATTAAATAAAGACAAAACAAATAAACCAAAACACCATTTTATTGCTTTTTTCCAAAGCAATACTATTGGAATGGGGACTTCATGTGGTAGAGACCGTGCCAATATATGATACGAGCAAGGTCTAGTCCGGACAAGGGATTCTGTAGTGCGTAAAATAAAAATCACCCGATATAGTACATTACGTTCAGCCATCTATTTCGACAATGTATGGAGCAATGACCGGTCATATTAAATTCATTGCTCGAATCAATTCCAGTCCTGCATTGTCGAGATGGACAGTCATATGATGCACTACACGGTGTAGTGCATTTTGCGCCCTGTACCATCCCCAAACCGGTCTAGCCCCTTTTCTCTTTTTCAAAATTTTCACTTTTTGTTCAAAAAAGTCCCAAAATCTCTTATAAAAAAAGACTAAAAAATAAAAATGGACACAATAAGAGAAACAATCTTACGACTTAAACATTTAAAAAAAACAACAAATTACGAGAACACACCTGTAAAACTTTACGTGACGATATTCCAAGAGCAAGTAATAACAGTAAGTGCGTTAAAAAAAAAGTAATAACAGTAAGCACTAAAACCCCACTTCATCAAAGAAACAGGGACACAAATGTAACTTCCCAGTTAAGCAATTCTCTCTTTTGCATTTTGGCGCTTCTCCTCTCCCTAGGGTTTCAAAATCCTTGTTCGTTTAGGTCCTTCAAACCTGGTTTTTGAGACCTGGTTTCGTGAAAGGCCTGTTCGGTTTTTCCCAAAAGTACTGAAGTCAGAAAAAGTAGCCTTCAAATATCCGGAAAAGAAAAAGGAAAAGTCAAAAAAGTAATGACTTATTGTAGAGAGAGAAGTTCAAAAAAAATAAAAAATTGTAGAAAGAGATAAAAGGCGAGAGAAACTATTTACAGTATAAATAATGGAGGGACCCACAATTGTGTTATGATAGGTGTCAGTGAGTTTATTGTAGAGAGAGAAAGGGGGAGGGCAGTAATAAAATAGGGAGGGACCCACAATTTGATATGACAATATACTGAATGTAGACTATGAGAGAGTGGGTTCCAAACCGAGTTTCACAAAAAGACTTCAAAAACGGGTTTCAAAACCCAAAACGAACAAGATGTTAGAGACTTGGTTTTGAGTCAGCAAATATGGAGACCAATGGAACATCAATTATCTCCCAACTTTTCCTATTGTCTTTTGATTTTAAATTTCAATACGAATCATATCCTTTACCCTTTTTTGATTTATTTCTATGAGAAATTGGTATAACTTTGATTTGATATTAATTTTAATAAATTTCGTATTAATACTATTGGCAACATCTTGGCAAGACTTCCCATGAGGCCAATATTGACCATATTTAATCACAAAATTTAATTCTACAAAAAGAATTGGAGGGAAGTTTTGGAGGGAAATTTTAAAGATGAAAATGGAGAATGTGGTTTTTTTTTTATGCGTGGGGATGCTCCAAGTTTCACCCAATGATAGGATTCATATAGAACCACTGCGAATCTGGCCCAGCCCAGTCAAAAATGGCCCAGAACACAATCCATCAATTTGAGCATCCGAATCCAAAAATTTAAAACCGGTTTGAGGCCTCGCGCTTAGATTACGTGTGGCGTCGGGCACATACACGTACACTCGATCTCCTCCACGTGGCAGCAACCCTCCAGCTTGTGTCCTCAGAAGTTCGAGCCACAGTAGTGAGGAGTTAATTAGTACAGTATTTATCACTTCTTCTAAAACACCGACATATCATGCTTCAGACTATTTTGACAAAAAAGTTTAAAACAGTTTTTCTGTTTATTCATTTTATCTTTATTTTAAAAAAATTATATTTGTTAGTTTTGCATCAAGTTTTCGTGATTTATTGATTTATCTCGGCGACACGAATCTAAAAAGTATAAAATTATGGTTAATACTCAATTTTTTTTTAATAAAGCCAAAATTAATTCAATAAAATTGAATTTTGACTATAATTTTATATTTTCTAAATTCGTCTCGTTGAGAATCAATAAACTACGAAAAGTGGACGCAAAACTAACAAATATTAATTTTTTTTGAATAAAGACCAAACGAATAAACATAATAACTAATTTTATTGCTCTTTTGCCAATATATGATACGAGCAAGGTCTAGTCTGGACATAGGGATCCGGTAATGCGTAAAATGCTCAGCCGTCCATTTCGACATGCACAAAGCGATGAATGATCATAGTAAATTCATTGCTCGAATTAATTCCAAGCCCTGCATTGTCCAGATGGACGCTCTGATAATGCACTACACGGTGTAGTGTATTTTGCGCGCTACACCATCCCCAAACAGGTCTAGCCCTCGTTCCTCTTTTTCAAATTTTTCACTTTTTGTTCAAAAAATCCCAAAAATCTATTTTTGAAAAGAAATCTCAAAAACTAATGTGGACGACAAGAGAAACAATCTTACCACTTTAACAATTAGAAAAAACAAAAAATTACAAGAAACACACCGTAGATTTTTACGTAATTGATTTTAAATCATTCATTCTCCTTATCCCTCCTTTTTTATCTATCATCCAAACCATGGACTATTTAATATTCTCTTTTTAACTATCACATCAATGTGGGTCCACCCATCTTATTTAATCACACATACTATTTTATCCCTCTTATTTAAGCACTCTCAAACTAATACGCCATCCAAACGGGTCGTAAGTGCACAACACCCATCCGGGGTCCCAAAGAAAGAGGCATAAATCACACCTAGTTATTTTATCCCCTATTTAAATGCTCTCAAACTAATATGCCATCCCAACAGATCGTAAGTGCACAACACTCGCCCCGGGTCCAAAGAAACAGGGACACAAATGTAGTAACTTCCCACTTAAGCAGTTCTCTCTTTCGCATTTTGGCGCTTCTCCTCCCCTAGGGTTTCAAAATCAATCTCTCTCTCTCTCTAGAAATGGCGATCAATCTGACGGAAGGGGCGATATCGATGATGTCGAGCGGAGACGCACAGGCAGCAGAGTTGAAGCCGGTGCTCCAAGTCGTGGACTTGAGACTGATCAACGCCCAGAATCAGAACCAGAACAACGAGCGGTACCGTGTTCTTCTCTCCGACGGTGTTCATCTACTGCAGGGTATGCTCGCCACTCAGAAGAACGAGTTGATCCGTACTCAGGCCCTTCAGAAAGGATCCATCATTCAGTTGTCTTCGTTCGTCTGTAATCTCATCCAAGACCGCAGGTAATCATTCATTACTTACCCCTTTCTTTTTTTCTCGATTACTTTCAGTTATCTGTGTCTATGTTTTTGTCGGTATTATGTGTATCTATTGGTGTGCGTGTGTAGTTAAGGCTATCTTTGTGTTTGTTTGCTTATTAGTGAGAAAAAGGAGGTCAAATTGGACCATTTGGTTTTCAGTATGAATATTGTTCTTATGATTGATTGTCGAGTATTATATGCCGAGGTCTGTGTTGAGTCAATTTAAATCGTTGTTTGAAGATACGTGTATCTTTGTGTTTGTTTGCTGATTAGGGCTTTTATGACTAGCTGGAGTCCACCGTTTGTTTTTGTAGAAATGGATGAGATACCTGTTCAAAGTTGGAATTTTTATACGGGAGTATACGATTAGTGCCTCTAAATTCGGTAGTTGTCCTCTTCACCCGTGTTTTCTGTTGAAGATTGTTCTAGTTTTCCTGAAGCTGAATTACCTGGTGTTTATTCTTTGGGATATAAGTGAATCGAGTATATGCTTTTGGGTTTTGAAAAGTTTTACCTGCCGGTTTTTTTTTGGGGGGGGGGCATCATTTTTTATATGATCAAGCCAAAGTCCGAAGATGTGAATCCCTGTAATGCTATTGCAGAAGTAATGTTTTAGACTTCAGTGGCGTAACATTGATGGTAACAAGAAGTCATTACTCTGTGGATTATTAAAAAAAAAAAGAAAAGAAGCGATTGTTAAACCTCTCAAAAGGTGTTCTGTTTACTCCACACAAGTTTTTATTCCCTTTCGACCATAGTTGTCAAAGGTGCGCCTAGGCACGTGCCTAGGAGAGAGGCGCAGCAAGGCGCACCTATTGCGCCTGGGGTGATCCCAGGTGAGGCGACTTGAAAAAGGCGCAGCCTAGGCGCAAAAAGGCGTGCCTAGGCGAAAGGCGATGAGGCTCAAAAAGGCGCGCCTCTTTCAAATCGACCACTCTTTTATTTTTTTATGGAAATTAAGGTTCTTTTTTTTTTTCTTCATACATGTTGGGGGTTTCCAAAGAGTATATTAGGCTATTAGCTAAAGTAAATTATACTCGCTTGTTTGTTTTTAGATGTCAAGCAGAGCTAATAGAACGGATCCTGCATGGAAGTATCATCACTTGCCGGATCCCGCGAACACTAACCAATTTAAATGTATTTTTTTTTTGTGGCAAGATAACCAATGGAGGGGTTAATCGGGCTAAAAAACACCTTGTAGGAGGTTATAGAGATGTGACAGCTTGTAAGAGAGTCCCACCCGATGTAAGACAAGAGATTCAAGAGTTTATGGGAAATGAGGAATCATTGAAAGAGCAATTGCAAATGATGGTGTGCTGTCCTAAACTCAATGGCTAGTGTTATTATTTAAAGTATTGTTGTATGCTATTTTTCTAATTTTTTCGCATAGGTGCGCCTTGGTTCAAAAAGGCGCGTGCCTTGCCTTACGCCTCTCGCCTAAGGCCCTATAGGACTTTGCGCCTCGGTGCTCCTTTCGCCTTTGATAACTATGCTTTCGACTGAGTCGTTACTCAGTAGCAAGGAGCTCATAATTTTGAAGTGTACCGACTATTTATCTAAGACGCACAGATGCTTCTAAGAGGGGTTGTGTGCCGTGTTGGATATTGACACTCTCCAAACACCATGTTGGACATCCATCCCAGGGTGTCCTATTATTTCTGTAGTTTTTACGACAACCGTTCTTTGGTCTCTTGGGATTCTATAGCTGGACACTATTCAGATATTTCAAATGCACCATTTTCCACTTCTTGGGCAAACAATAATGCACTTTTTGGACACACAGGCGTATATTTCTGTCTTCATTTGGTCTTTTAGTCTCTTCAGTTTTATGTAGTATTATGTTCGCATAATCAATTATCTAATCCATAAGTGTCATTGATGTTTTGAACCCTTCGTTTTGAACAGGATTATTATCATCGTCGACCTAAATGTGATACTTGACAAGTGTGATATAATAGGTGAACCAAAACCATTTGAGCGACCTGGCAGCAATACTAATTCTGCCCCAGCGGCAAGATCCTCTGCGCAGGTGCAGTCTAATGTGGATCAACCTGGGACAATGACCAGTAATGCACCATCTTATGTTGGTAGTTCGGTGGGTGTGGGTGACTCAGTAGCTAAACCAAATGTTATTGGGGGAACTTTTCCAATCCAACCTAAAGTGGATCACAGCCCAGATTCACGTTCCTATGGTGGTTCCATTGCCGGCAATCCCGAGACTGGTCGATACAATGCAAGTGCGACAAATGCCCATCTTGCTGGTGGTGGGATTTCCCGGCCTCCGTTGAGTAGTTATGGACGCACTCCTCAGATGGCATATCAACAGCCACCTCCAATGTACTCAAACCGGGGGCCTGTTGCTAAGAATGAAGCTCCCCCAAGGATTATTCCAATTGCAGCTTTGAATCCATATCTGGGAAGGTGGACAATTAAGGCCAGAGTGACAGCAAAAGGGGAACTTAGACACTATAATAATGCTAGAGGGGATGGTAAGGTATTTTCTTTCGATCTTTTGGATTCTGATGGAGGTGAAATTCGAGTGACCTGCTTTAATGCTGTTGCGGATCAATTCTACAACCAGATTGAGGTTGGGAAGGTTTACTTGGTTTCCAAAGGAAGCCTTAGACCGGCTCAGAAGGCTTTCAATCATCTTCGTAATGATCATGAAATAATGCTGGAGAGTACATCTACAGTGCAGCCTTGCCATGAGGATGATACCGCGATCCCGCAGCAGCAATTTCATTTCCGTCCCATTATGGAGATTGAAAGCATGGAGAACAACAGTATTCTGGATCTTATTGGCATGGTATCTTATATCAGTCCATCTAGTTCAATAATGAGAAAAAATGGTACCGAAACTCAAAAGAGATCCCTCCATTTGAAGGACATGTCTGGACGAAGCGTTGAATTGACTTTATGGGGGAATTTCTGCAATGCAGAAGGATATGAGTTGCAAAAGATGTGTGATTCTGGGGCATTTCCTGTTCTGGCGGTGAAAGCGGGTAGAGTAAGTGACTTCAATGGGAAGGCAGTGGGGACCATATCTTCAAGTCAGTTGATCATAGAGCCAGATTTTCCAGAGGCTCGCAGACTAAGGGAATGGTTTGAGAAGGAGGGAAGAAACACTCCATCCATCTCTATATCAAGGGAGACATCTTCGTTAGGAAGAACAGATGTTCGGAAAACTATATCGCAGATTAAAGATGAGAAACTAGGGACTTCTGAGAAGCCAGATTGGATTACAGTCAATGCGACTATCTCTTTCATAAAAGTTGACAATTTTTGCTATACGGCGTGTCCCATCATGATTGGAGATAGACAATGCAACAAAAAGGTTACAAACAATGGGGATGGGAAATGGCGGTGCGATAGGTGTGATCAGACTGTTGACGAGTGTGATTACCGGTATATACTCCAGTTTCAGATACAGGACCACACTGGTTTAACCTGGGTAACGGCATTTCAGGAATCTGGCGAGGAGATCATGGGTGTACCTGCAAAAGAATTGTACTTTATGAAATACGAAGAGCAGGAAGATGAGAGATTCGGAGAAATAGTGCGAAAAGTGCTGTTTAATAAGTTTGTATTCAAGTTGAAAATTAAGGAGGAGATGTTCAGCGACGAGCAGCGAGTGAAGTCCACTGTTGTCAAAGCAGAGAGAGTTAATTTCTCCTCAGAATCAAGATTTCTTCTGGTGGATTTGGTGGACAAGCTTAATAAAGGGGAGAATGCAAGTTCCCTAGGCCCAAAAATGGAAAACACCTATCCAAACACTGGACTAAATAGTTCAGTATCCGGAACCTTTGGAGCAAGGCAACCGTTTCCACCTGCGGTTAATTATGCTGGAAGTGCTACCAATTCTGGAAATGTCATGCCACCAACAAATCAAGCGAGTCAGTTTGGTAACCAATATAGTAGTTCCAGGGTTGCCACAATTGCATCAACTGGTTCATACATTAGCTGCAACGGCTGCGGTGGTACAGGGCATAACTCTGCAAACTGCCCAAGCCTCATGACCGGTCAATCATATGGAGGTGGCTATGGTGCTAATAGGGCAGCAGGTGGTGGTGGAGGTGGTGCCTCTGATGAGTGCTATAAATGCCATCAATCTGGGCACTGGGCGAGAGATTGCCCTGGTTTGAGCAATGTTCCTCCGACCTATGGGGGTGGTTCAAAGCAAAGGGTTGGCGGCTTTTGAGTTTAGTTTGAATAAACTTTGTAGATCAGAAATACGTACAAATGTGTGCATCTTTTGTCAGAGGACATTTGCAAGCCGGTTCAGTTGTGCTGAGGGGGAAACTTACGTTTTGCATTGGGGGTTTAGTTTTTCCTCTCTGAGCAGCAAATGTCGCGACTGTGTTTGGCTGTGTGGCTAGGTTTTCTGGGCTTGCATTTTCTGAGAGGGATTTTGTTTTCCTCTTTGGTTACTACTGTAAATTATTGTCATGTTTTTCTTTGTAAGGATTTTGAACAACGTTGAAGTCTTTAAGATGTTGAATTTTGCTTCCATTTAGTCCCAGTTTATGTATTGTTATTATCGCAGCCTTCTATGTAAGATATTTTTATGATAACTCAGGGGTCGGGGCTAGTTTACGGACACCTCCACTATCGCAGCTTTCTTTTTATGTCATTAATGCTAGATTGATCGGACACCAACACCCAAACATAATCAAAATATGTTGGTGTTTTGTTCAAGCAAAATGTATGGTCTTCGTGTAGTGGCAGATCCAAAAATTAAAGATAGAAAGGGCAGTTATTAATCATAAGCTTAAAAATATTTTCTCACTGTAAAGTACAATAGAATTCAGGGGGTGTTTCGCTAAGTGGTTTTTTGGTTTTTTAGTTTTTTGGACCTTTAGTTGTAGCTTAAATCTACAAAAAACCAGAAATTGGTTTTTTGGTTTATTTGTTTTGTCTTTATCCAAAAAAATTGCATTTATTAGTTTTGCGTCAATTTTTTGTGGTTTATTGGTTCCTTTCTGCGAGACGAATCTAACAAGTATGAAATTATAGTGAAAATTAATTATTTTTTGAATAAAGCCAAAATTAAACCAATAAACCACGTATTTTTGGCTTTATTAAAAAAAAATTAGTTTTGACTATGATTTTATACTCTTTAGATTCGTCTCGTCGAGAGGAACCAATAAACCACAAAAATTTGATATAACACTAACATTTGCGATTTTTTTTTGAATAAAGACAAAATGAATAAACCAAAAAACAAGTTTAGTGGAATATGGTTTTAGAGTTAAAACAAAACCAATTTTTTTGGGGAGTTTTTTGTTAGTGGAATAGAATGGTTTTTTGAGTTAAAACAAAACCAGTTTATTTTTAGCGGAACACCCCCTCAAGTTTTATAGCTTTAGAGATGAACTTTTTATCCAATATTGAAAACCCACTAATTTCACTTGCAGTCGAGTAATCACACACACAAATTTGAAGATATCAAAACCATTCAACAAAACTCACTCCAGCTCTTCATTAAATTTAGATCTTATGTAGTATATAAAATTATTTCCTGTGAAAATGTTTGAAATTATATTTAATTAATATGTTTATATGTTCATTGAATATTTATCCAAATCAAGATTTCGAATAAAGAGGAATTCTTGAAAGAAATAAATGAGTTTTTAGTAAAAAGTTAAAGATAGGAAAGAAGAATTGTTTTGTGGGATGTACGGAGTATGTGAAATTGTGAGTAGTGAGAACGTTTTTATAGTCCAGATCAAACCCAAAAAAAAAAAAAGATTTAAAAAAAGAAAAGAAAAGAAGAAGAAGTGATGGTGACTGTGAATCTAGAAACATTCAGGAAAAAAAATTGTAACATTATTGCCTATTTGCCTACTGGTTTATGGGGTTTTTTTTTTTTACAGAAAAAGACCATCCCATTATCAAACAAAAACAATGACAACGGACTCAAAAGGTACGGAATATAATAAACAAAGAAACAAAAACAAAAAAAAACCGCAAGAAAACAACGTCAAGGATGGACGTATCAGACACATTCGCGAAGGAGAGTAGTATGTTTATGGGTTTCGAGTCAGTACCACTAAAAAAACAAAACAAAACACACAAAAAGAAAAAGAAAAAGAAAGTAAATGGGAAAACATGAACATGCCACATGGGAATCATATCGGTCATTTTCACTGAAAGAGCTATGCATGACCCCATTCAGTTGAAAATAATAATGTTAGCTTTATTTTCTACATTTGATTTCGCAAAGTACTTTTTTTTTTTTTTTATCATTCGTCATTCCTAATCTTACATGGGCGAGGAGGGTAATGAGACTCGATTCTGGGATGCAGTGTGGGGCATCCAACAGCTCTACCGCATGAGCTAGCCACCACTTGCAATTTCATAAATACTATACTCGCGTTTTTTGCACGGGGAAGACATGTCCACTGTTATTGTTATGAATAACACTTATTGAAGTGTGAATTCATTAATATAATCTTCTTATTTCCGTGTCAAAAAAAAGTGTGAATTCAAGGTCATCGAAATTAATTCGCAATTGTAAAAAATAAGAATAAACAAAGCAAACAAACCAAAACAAAAATGTGAATTTTTATCCATTAAACCCAACTCCCTCTCTGGAATTAGGGATACGGAGGCTTGTGAGGCTCTTACATATTTGTATAGAGTATTGATTAATTAATTGATTGTCCCACGATCTCGTGTGTCATACATAATTATGGATTAATATAAATAATTGATTCCACCGTCGATATATATATCTTGTCTTCGCTCCTAATCATTTTGTGGTTCACCCGTAATAGCGACTTGTCCAAGAATGACAAATATGTCATGATATGATGTAGGAGTATAACAAGCATTCAATGTGCAGTTGTGCACCGTCGCCTATTCCTTTTTGGCCTTTTTGGCTCTCGAAGAAACATGACCAGGATAGAGCCAGTGGTAGGCCAGCAGGGGTGGTCATCCTGCAAAAAAAAGAAAAATCTTTAGTATTATATAGAAAAAAGAAAAAAATTTCTATGAATTATATAGGCTCGCTCCTGCATAATATTTTGGGGAAAAAAATTCGCCCCCCACGTAATAGAAGTCCCGGCTCCATCCCTGAACATGACCATTTTGAGAGTTGCCTAACCATGTGAACCAATTTAATTCCTCTCTCCCTCTCTCAACACACTTTAATTTTCACAATGTCACCATATTATATTCTTGTTTTTGAACATGCTAGGGCATGAACTTAATCAATACTGTTACCTCAAAGTTTACACAGTGACAAAAATGGCCGTCTTTAAGGGTAGTATCATGTGGTGGGCCGAATGGCGGGTCACCAAACGGGCCGGGCAGCCAGAGGAGGTTCCAAGAGGAGCCCAGAGTGGTCCCCCGAATACCCTGAAATTTATTTTTTTCAGAAATACATGTAAAATTTTAAACACCTTGCACAAAGTGTTTGAACACCCAATCCAATGGCAGATACATTTTAGCACATCCCATAAATTTTCTTTTTTCCTAACCCATTCAAATTTTGGCCCAAACTTAGCCCAACCCACAATCCAGTGTCTAATTTGTTATTAATCAAAAAAAAAAAGACCTGTAATAATTTATCAAAAAGAAAAGGGGTAGGGGACAGATCTAGAACGTCTATCTTTATTCTTTGGACTCTCACCTCTCCGAAAAAATAAAACGAAAATGAAGAGAATCAAGAAAATTCTTTACTGGGGTAAAGCCCGAAGTCGAAGACCAGGTATTATATTGAAGTGATAAGCCAAAGGCGGAGATCCTTAGTTTACCTTGTTAAATTTATATTTAGCTTACACTTGGTAAAAAATGTGATGGGAATCACAAAATAGAGCAAAAGTAGCTTAACACTCTATCAAAGTGCAACCCGACGTGTTCTCAAATTTCGGAAATCATCTACGATTAACTCTAAACTAAATTAGAGGACGATAATAGAATTTCTAAACACCCTCACGAGAATTTCTGGAGCTGTCACTGCGGGCAGCCAAGCGCAACTCAGCGCAGGATCAATACACCAGATGACCAGAGCCCATCGGCAACCAAACGGGTCGCACAACTCGAGCATAATGGTTGGGCCGAGGTATCGGGTCAGCCCGCGCATTTCATAAAATACAAATGTATCGGCACCCACCTATTTGTACCGCAACAGCAAAGTGGCACCCATTGGGTTTGGCCATACGTGGCACGTCGTACAAAGGCATGACATTCAGTCGAGGTGCGGTTAGGCACCCATTGGGTTCCGCCACGTGGCATCGTCACATGCCCCATAACACACAATGTCTTAAGGTTATCGTGCGCGGCCTTTGGTTAAGACTTCATTTTATGTTAGCTTAGTTTTTCTCTTTCACTATATAACCCCATTCCTCTTCAATAAAACTAATAATAATTGTTAGAATAATTATTACTCCTATTATGAATGTATTTACTTTTATGCTTTGGGAAAACAAATTGGTAATTACTCAGGCATTATAATACACTTTTGGATCTTTTTGTAAAATTATTGGTGGTGGTTTCTGCAAGCCAGGTAAAATTCTTAATCCTGCGTTCGCCACTAAACTTGGTAAGAGCAAGAATTGTGACAAAAACATCACGAAAAATGGTGAATTTTTTTCTTACTTCATTTCTTTCTTCTTCCTTTTTTCTTCAAAATCTATAAATTCTCTAGTGCTTCATTTCCTTTCTCTTTCTTCATTTTCTTTTTTCTCTTCAAATTCCAAATACAAGCATAGACTAACTAATTGATGGTCAAACGGATTCCAACTTTTTTCTCTTTTTCTTTTTTTGTAAGCTCGAATATAATTTGTATATCAAATCGTTCAGTTCAATGAGTGGAATCTTAAAAATATAATAATATAGATCAAAGTTGAAAATTTTCATGTATGATGACAATTGGCAAACAGACTAAAAAGTCCGTGTTTTTTCTCTTACTTTTTGGGTCTTTTGTTGTCTTTTATGAACTTTATTCAATTACGGTCTATATACTACTACTATTTAGATTCCTGTCGTCGAGAAGAAAAATGTCATGTAAAAATTTAACTTGAATGTAGTATACTTTAAGAGAAAACAACAAAAAAGACCCTGCCAAAAAATCTCAAAAAGTTAGGTCAAACTCAACCTTTGAGTGTACCGACACAGATGTGTGGGTGGGGTCATTCAAAGTCCCACGAATATGATCCAAGTTGTATATTAATAGTATTAAATTTTCAGTTGCCCTGTACAAAATCATATCAATCGAGTAATTATTAAGTACTTGATCCAATTGCTTAATTTTTCTTTAATATTAATTAAGAATTCATAACGGAAAATTGGAATGTTAGATCAAGCAATTGTACTTATCCGATTAAGCTAATTTTTCTTTAAACAACCGGAAAACTTATTTTTAAAATTTATGAACGATTTCGATCATTTATTTGAAATTCCAAAACGGACCCTACACACCCATACGTGCACTGTCGGTACACTACTATTTCTCGATACCTATACTCGAACTGCATCTTTTATGAGTCCCTCCAACTGGCTTCAATGATTAGTGTAGTGGGCCGGACAAATAGGTCCCTTACCATGATCATTCGGATGGGCCCAAATCTAGGGGAGCGCAGACCTCCCCGAGGGCCCACCAATGTACACTGAATAGCTACGGTCATTTTTGTGAAACTTGAGTTGGGCCCATATGGCATACAATAACTCTCTAAAATTTCTGTACACAACATTTTGCACCCATTATCGGGTTCTTATGCAGTTTTGCTTCATTGTGAAATTTTATTCGAGGTTGTGAGTACACGGTGCCCCACAATAGAATTTTTGAATCCGCTACTGATTTTAAGTAATTGATGTTATTGTCGATAATCTCATCTTCATTCCCGGTCGTTTTGTTATTCTCCCGTAATAGCGACTTGTTAAAGAATGACAAGCTTATGTAAACATATCATATGCTATGTTTTTTTAGGATTTGGGGTACCCGTAGTGACCTTAATTGTGGGCCTCTATAATCTTTATTAGGATCGGCACCGTACAATTTTTGGAAATGTTGAGCAGATCATTCATGCAGAAAAATAAATTTATTGGATACTAATAGCCATATGTTTGCATACCATGTATATGAACTAGAAATTGACCGTGCCTAAAGACACGGCACGACACGTTTTTTCCAATTTGGGAGTGTTTGAATTTTGAAATGGAGAGAGAGAGAGAGAGAGACATTTGAAATTTGGGGGTGGGTGGCAGAGAGAGAGAGAAACTTCTCATGGACTCTTGCTATATTTTCTTTCAAATTGCTAGTCATTGGATCAAAAAGATGAATGTTTAGGATTTGTGTTTTTCTCTCAACCAATGGGAGCTTGACACACACATAAGTTTTCAAAAACAGTGATGCTCCTTATTATATAGATTTCCACTACTATTTGGAGAATACACTTTAAGATAAATTTGTCTCAATTGCGTGTCTATTAATCTCTGATGATTATAATTTTTTGTACCAAAAAATGCTCAACATTCCTGAAAAAATAAACAGTTTCGATTCCGAATGAAGATTTCATAAGGCAACCCCAAGTCCGTTTTTGTAAACATAGCATATGTTTCCGCTCCCGATCGTCTTTGTGATTCTCCCGTAATAGCGACTTGTCAAAGAATGACAGACATGCAAACATATCACATGCTGTACTCTATTACTGCATAATGAACAAAACGCGTTGAATGCTTGATCACGAGCAATTCAGCACCGTCGCCTTCTTATCCCTCTGTTTCTTTTTTGGCGCTATAAGGAAACACGTTCAGTTGCATTTGGATTTTGGACCATTTTGAGGGTCACCCATGTACCTAACCATGTGATCCCATTTAATTCCCCCTCCGTCTCTCAACGGACACAAGATTCAAGTGTAGATTGAGCGAACACTATCATAAAAAATTTATTGGGCGGACAAACCTATATAGTCATAAAAAAATTATTTTTAATTTTTAATTTTTTACTGTATTTGTGAGAATAATTTGAAACTTGAGTTAACAGGGCCAGAGCCAGAATTTTTGCATAGTGGAGGTGGGTATACACGTAGAGGAGTACGTAGGGTTTGTTTCAAATTGTAGGTAGGACGGTTGCCCGGACTAACCCGCATCCGTCCTCTTCTCCCTCTCATCATACTTTTACTATTTGTTTTCCCTTTCAACAAGGGCATGAACTTCATGAATACTAACATGTCAACCCTATAGCTGTACATTGAACAGAAGGAAAGTGTACATGCTTGGTCAGACTGATATTCATGACTAGTTTCGAAAAATTCTCATTTCTGTGTCAAATTCAACGTACTCAGTACTCACTAGTGAGGATAGGATTAACTGATTGGAGATTTCAAAGAGTCGCGTTGATAACGTACACTTCATGTGGGAGGAACTTTCCCTGAGTAACCCCTTTGGACCGCTCTGGACGCTGAAGGTAGGGGGGAGCCGCTGTGGCCTCGCCGTGATCCTGGCCGCTGGGCAAAGCAAGCAACCTGCACACTGAACAACCGTGTTAGTGCCTAGCCCGGACGGTGGTTGCCCGGGATGGCACTCCGACGGCCTAGTTAGTGACCGGAGAAGACGATGTGTAATTAATGTAGGGAGA
>JAXBDA010001699.1:0-51147 GCA_036023075.1 Gaultheria prostrata | reverse complement strand
CCGAATTTCCAATGACTTTGTACGCATGCAATTTAAAAGGGGGTGGGGACATAAATTGACCGCAATGAATTCATTCAGTTGAGCATATTCTTGGTTTGTTCATACCACGAGCAAAGAAGAACTGAGCTAACGGGTCCCCACAGATGACGATATAGTACTCTGTACCTTACCCGAAATTTTGATTTTTTTGGGAGTTCGTGATTTTTTTCAATTGATTGTATCTCGTAATTTATACTTCCTCTGTCCATTTTTAAATGTGTGCTTTGGGAAACGTGTATTTTTTAGGACGTAAAAAAATGTATTTCTACTAAAAAAAATTTGAATTTTTTTTGCACCAAATTAAAGTGCTCTTTGAGCACTTTAATTTGGTGTAAAGAGAGACATAAAATTGTATAGAAAAATATATTTTTTAGTGGTTTAAAAATGCACGTATTCCCATAGTAGACATTTAAAAAGGGACGGAGGGAGTATTGTTTTACGTGATTTTGAAAACATTGTCTTATAGAGCTAATTGAAATCTATCAAACAAGATCCATATTTAATATAAAATTAATTACCGATTCAAAATTATAAGTAAATTTTTTTTCCAGTTAACATAGAACTGGGACCAAAATTTGGGGATGAATAAAATACTACTTTAGAAATTTCGCTGTCAAAACAATAATTTGAGCTATTAATTTTAAATTCTTGACAATTTTCTGGATAATCACGAACTCCAAAATGGAAAACCTGCCCTATCAGCCGCCTTGTACGGTACGTTCGAAAAACTCCTCCGTACAACACTTAAAAGTGTAACACGAGAGGCTATGGATTGTCCCATATCATGCAATGATGCAAATGAATAGTGGGAGAATAACTTTTCTACTCACCTTGTTCTAAATACGTTAAAAAACCATTAAATCCCATTATATTCCCGCTAGGTCAAGGTCATAACATATTCGGTCACTCCTATACCGTAGCCAAAGTCTGAGAGGGGGGCCTCGGATGCTCATGGGCTTTTCTCCATGTATGGATGGTACCGCTGCACTAGTGACCCCACGCGGCATTACCCGCACGGCTTGGTCACACAGCCAAGGGTGACACCTGTCACAATCCTAGAGGGTGGTCAACTTTTAACTTAATTAGTCAACTTTAATCTTTGCGCTAACCTTCCATACAATAAGTATTTTGAAAAAAAAAAAAAGTTTTTCTTCCATCCCAAATTGTTGCTCCTGTTTCGATAGCCTCACTTTTCATAAACAGTACATAATTGTACCCAAAAAGCAAAGACTTCCCAATTTTCCTTTGTTAACTTTGTAGATTGGTTCTTTGTTTTGAGACGGTCCAAAAAAAAAAAAAAGTATGGGTAGCATTTTGGAACGGAGAGAGTATAAAGTTTCTAAATAATCACTCACGTTTTGTATGAAAATGACGGAAACACTAATTATATTTAGGAGGACTTCAATTACTACATTAATGGACTATATATATGTATACATGCAGCACATCAAAGTTCCTCCACACCAAAACCTCTTTCAAACTATACAAATGCATAATCACCATGCAATTCATACCACAAGCTCTAACAATCCCGAAATTGAGCTCGTCATCGACACACAAACAAGGAACAACGAAGAAATAACCGAGACCTACAGACCTAGGCGAAATCACACGAGTACTTCAACCAAAAGCATAACACTAATGCCCTTCATTGCCAGATTCCACGCCGGTTACTTCCGAATAAGCCTCTCGTTATGCAGCCAATCCTTACTCTGGAAAACCCTCCGCGACCCACCACCAAACCCCACCTCCCTCCACCGCGTCTTCCGCACGCTCCTCCCGTCCGTGGCCTTCACCGTCCTCTGGTCCCTCTCTCTCCTCACCCTCCTCTCCCTCTCCACCCTCTACGCCCTCCGCTGCCTCTCCCACTTCCGCCTCGTCCGAAACGAGTTCAAGCACCACGTGGGCGTCAACTACCTGTTCGCCCCTTTCATCTCCTGGCTCCTCCTCCTCCAATCCTCACCCTTCATCCCCCCAACCTCAAATTACTATCTCACCCTCTGGTGGCTCTTCGTCGTCCCCATCGTCGCACTCGACGTAAAGATATACGGTGCGTGGTTCACCAATGGGAAAAGGTTTCTATCGGCCGTGGCCAACCCGACGAGCCAGTTATCGGTGATCGGGAACTTGGTGGGCGCGTGGGCGGGTGCGCGAATGGGGTGGAGAGAGAGTGCTATTTGTTTGTTCTCGTTGGGTATGGCACATTATCTGGTGCTGTTCGTCACACTATATCAGAGGCTTCCCGGCGGTAACGGGATAACGGCGATGATGAGGCCGGTTTTCTTCTTGGTTTTTGCGGCGCCGAGTGTGGCTAGCTTGGCTTGGGAATCTATCTGGGGTTCGTTTGATAACTCTTCCAAGATGCTCTTCTTTCTTTCGCTCTTTCTCTTTGTGTCCCTGGTAAGTGTCTTTTCAATTAGCGTTTTAGGCATGTTATTAATGTTTCTGTTTTGTTTCTTTCTTTGTATTCTTGTTTGACACAAAATAATTAAATAGCTATAGCACGGACACTTCATCGAATGTCATGTGTTGGTCTTGGACATTTATCGAACACCAATAATTTTCGAACACTTTCCGGACATGTGTCTAATAATATGAGTATTCTATTTTTTCTCAATGTTTTACATTTAGAAAGTCTGGGGACACGTTAAAAAAAAGGCTCTAGACACTATTGAAGGAACACTCGTGAAAAGAGGTGTCAACGATATATATTAAATCACATAGAGTGTAGATTCTAATATGCTCCAAACACTATTTGGAACACTCTCCGAATACTTGTCCGACTCTTTAAGTAGTTTATTAAGCTCTTACACCATTTCTATTTATAGGCATAATATAAGTACCCTAAAATTTTTTAAAACCCATAAAATTGGAAAAAAATCTGAAGCGTTCAGTGCGACCGCATCCTCAGCAATATCTAAAGTTGACCTAGGTATATATAAGTAATTTCACCACCGATATCTTGTAGATGCAAACAATTGAAAATGGCTATATCATGAATCACGTTCTAATTCAATTTATTAAATATGAAAGATTTTGTAGTATTTTAATCACCGAATTAACTAATCTTAGGAAGACTAGAAATTCAATTTATTTTTGGGTGTGACATGTTTAATTATGGGAATTGAATTTCACACCCCCCATTTCAACCTATGCACCTCTTTTTGTTTTTATTAGGGTGAAATTACTGAAATACCACTCCATTTTATAATCCTTTGGAGGGTGCAGATGTTGAAATAGAAGGGTATTTCAGTAATTTTACCTTAATAAAAACAAAAAGAGAATGCAAATGTTGAAATGGGGTGAGAAATTCAATTCCCATAATTATAGTGTCATATCCTGAAAGTGAAATAAAGAAAAAGTGAAGTACTAGTCCTTGCTCAACTTTAGATTTGTTTTGTACTAGTTTAGTACTGATCCACTTGAACCTTCTCAAAAGTCAACTTATCCAAAATGATAAAGGGAAATAAGAATGTATGCCCAATAGGCACACGTTTAATTTGAAAAAAATATATTGAAATATTTGAAAAGTGTATAGAAATATGTGAAAGTGTATTGAAAAATGTAAAATATGTATTAGAATGTGTGTTTTATTTGTTTATTTGTGTGCTTATTGTGTGACTATTAAACACACGTTAGCAAAACCCATAAAATAAACCATATAGTAGCAAATATTTTTAAGGATAATCAGGTGTTCAAGATAGTTTACACGTACTCTACTGTAGTTCAACAATCAAACAAATTTTCAAGGTTTCCAAAAGTTTTTGCTATTATACTGAGAGTTAGGGGGTGTTCCGTTAAAAAAAAAAACTGGTTTTGTTTTAACTCAAAAAACCATTCTATTCCACTAACAAAAAACTCCCCAAAAAAATTGGTTTTGTTTTAACTCTAAAACCACTCTATTCCACTAAACCTATTTTTTGATTTATTCATTTTGTCTTCATTCAAAAAAAATTTGCAAATGTTAGTTTTGCATCAAATTTTTGGGGTTTATTGGTTTCTCTCGACGAGACGAATCTAAAGAGTATAAAATTATAGTCAAAACTAATTTTTTTTTTTAATAAAGCCAAAAATACGTGATTTATTGGTTTAATTTTGGCTTTATTCAAAAAATAATTAATTTTCACTATAATTTCGTATTTGTTAGATTCGTCTCGTAGAGAGGAACCAATAAACCACAAAAAATTGATGCAAAACTAATAAATGTAAATTTTTTTGAGTAAAGACAAAACGAATAAACCAAAAAACCAATTTCTGGTTTTATGCTAAAAAATCAACATTTTGGGGGAACAAGTTGTAGATTTAGACTACAACTAAAGGTCTAAAAAACTAAAAACCCAAAAAATCCTTTAGTGGAACACCCCCTTAAACCTGTGAATTCGAATGAATATGTTTTTCACGTGTTGTCATGCTTTCATGCTCCCTCCGTCCCAAATTTGTTCATTTAAAGGTTTGCGTGTCATTTTTCAATTACTTATATCTCTTAATCTATAATGTGTTTTACAATTTTGAAAATTTTGTTTAATAGTACTCATCGAGAACTATCAAACAAGATCCATATTGAATATATACAACATTACACATTGAAAAATATAACCAATTTTTGAGATATAGTGAACAGTGAAAGTGGACAATAAATATGAGACGGAGGGAGTAGTATCATTCGATCAATCTTTCAAGCTAAAACTATCGGTTGTTGTAGAATTGACTTAAGTCAAAAATTGGCTTAAGTCAGTTTTTGAGTTGATATACTGTGAGAGAATGATTTATCTTGTAAAGTGCAATAAATTAATTGTTAGAATAAATCAGTTTTCTGAAACAGACACTGTAATTAAGGATGATCAACCAATGTATACATGTTTGATATCTGAATATATACAACCAAACCAGTCCTGTCTAAGTTGGAATAAAGTATCAACTCTATATATGCTTAATTTGCTTCAGTCCTTGGATATGTTCCAGGACAGATGAAATGCAAAGATGTCTTTTTTCTTCCATTACTGTTTCTCTTCTTGTTCCTGGCAAGTATTTTATAAGGGAAAAAATAAAATTCAAAATTTAATATATCTATCGATCTCCGGTTAAGCTGATTTTTTTATGGATGTATTACATTATGGACCTTGCAGTACTACTTTATGAACCCGCAAGTACTATTTTATATGGGTATCCGGGTCCGTATATGCTCATCTCAACAATTACACTTGAAACTCGGTCTTACCATCCACTAGAGGAAAGCACAATTAAAGCCGGGTAAAGCCCTGTATGGACTGGTCCCATAAGAGTTGATAGCGTCTGGGAGATTTTACCATATCATATAGTAAACGAGCCGCGCTAAAAAATCTAAAGCTCAAATCGGCTTGAAAAAGTTTGACCCATTTGTATAGGATCAACTTGTTTAGTAAATGAATCAGGCTCAGCTAGTTTGTAAATAAGTCGAGCTAGATTTCGACTTTTAGAGCTTCTTTAGTAACGAGAGGAGCTCGAACACTACAAAACTCTGGTTCAACTCATTTCCACCCCTACTTAGAAGGGAGCAAAACCTAACCCCGAAGACTTCATCACTAGGCCGACCCGGGTTGGGGAACCGAATTTTGGTTGCACAATGTAATCCTCTAAAATACTACTATCATTTAGTTGTCTCTCTCTTATTCCCTTCCAGTAGAACTAGCTAGAAACATTTTAGAAAAATTACTAAAACTTGGAATGGTGGACCTTGATCTAGAAAGCAAAACAGAACATGCACAAAAATACATACTGAATACAAGTAATGTAGTGCTCCATCCACAAAATATTTGGATCGGCTCTGTAAATAGACAACTAACGTTGGAATCGGGCTTAGGAAATTCAAATATTGAGCCCGGCCCTAATTGCCTTTCTCCACTTCTACTTCGTGATTGTCGTAACAATATTTTGTCATTGGGAATATTGTAACAGGTTTCTAGGCCAATGCTGTTCAAGAAATCAATGAAGAAATTCAGTGTAGCATGGTGGGCTTACTCATTCCCTTTAACAGTTCTAGCCATTGCTTCAACAGAGTACGCACAAGAGGTGAAAAGCACCACAGCTCACGTCCTCATGATCGTGCTCTCTCTTGTTTCAGTTCTGGTTTCCCTTGTACTGATGGTTTTCACTGGGCTTAACACTAATATGCTCTTACTCATTGATGATCCCTATTCTAGTTAGCCCTGGAAGAGTGGAAGTGTTATGCCAGCGATCGACAAACCAAACACACACACACCGAGTTGAGCAATACCGGAAAACACGAAAAATTTAAGTGGTTCCTCGAAATCGGGTTCAAACAGAAATTGTAGAGTGTTTGTGGGTTTGACTGTGATTGTGAATCCACCCCACAAATATCAGTAAATTCACCGCCCCAATGGAGATACCCAATTTTGGGACCATGTAAATTTATTGAGTTTTCTCTATGATTTAATTTCTGTTGTGTGTGTGTTTGGTTTGTCGATCTTCACATAAACAAGTAGTACCAGCTGCACGTTGGTATGAGGTACTAGAAAGGCCTCTCTTTTTTGTGTAAAATATAAGTATGGGATTGGATTATAGGACGGATAAGCTGACCTTTTTTTGATTCCGCTCTTTTTTTGGGCGAGTATGAATACATTTTTTTTTACGTGATGAGCTTATACATTTCATCCATTAAAATTAAAGAATAGCAATCATTCTACCACCACATTATATTACAATAAAAATTATAACATTCACACTCACACAGGTTGAAGATCCACAACTGGTGTTCGAATATGCGTGAGATCCCACACTTTTGTGAGTTTGTGGGCATTTGTATATGTAAAAATGAGGGGCAGTAGATTTATTCCGAGAGATCTAATAAAAGAAAAAGTTCCTTGGAAATTAATTGGATAGTGATTTCCGCACTCATCTGGTGATCATTTGCACTTTCCTTTTTGTAATTTTTTGTTCATGTGAATTTACATTTCTACCCTCTCATTTGTTCACTTTTCCACCCATGGGGGTAACGCAGTCAGCTTTCATGATTAAGTACATACGAGAACAAAAAAGATAGTGCTGCGGGCAATAAAAAATTTCAAAAGTTAATTAACAACAAATTATTTCCTATTTTCCAGCCAACTCTTATTGATAACTTGCACTGTGTTGATACTTGGGCCTTATTTTGTTTGGGCAAGTTCGTGTGGCTGCACCCACGTTGTCTATCAACCAAGGATAACGCCCTCTAGATGGGCTGGGCCTGTATAAGAGTTTCAAGTTAAGCCCCTTGACGGCTAATGATCTAAAACGGCTACAACCTTAATATGAAAATATAACCGAACGGTAGTGCCTAGACATTTTTCGCTCAGATTTGATGTAAAAGTTCGAATCACACTGGGATGCCCCCGAGCGCCCCAAGTAAGCACACGTTCCCAAACACCATCTATTACATCAAATCTGATGAAGATTTAGAATGTTCAAAACGGTTGTACAAGACCCAGGGCTCTAGCCATGGAAGGGCGCCTTAGTATCCATGGGTGAGATATCAGGTTCGAATTGATGGAGCAATATCGGTACGATAAGTCTCAACTTAGACTCAACAACGCGGAGAAAAAAAGAGAAGGAAAATTTAGGCTCGATTGTGGTCTTTCCTTCTAAGAACTTTTTGTTCCACCTTATTCACGGCAAAGGGTAAAAAGAACTTTCGGTTTTCACCTTCTCTAGCTTCTTGGATTATAGATGAAAGTTACTCCCTCCGTCCCTTTCTAAGCGTATGGCATCATAAATTCAACTTATTAAAAAAATATCATCATTACACATTTCACATCAAATTTATCTCCAATTTACACTTTCCACATCAACTTTTACCTCCACTTTCCAAAATTATATTTCACTTTACCCATTAACTATAACCCACTAACTTTTTAACATGACAAAATGATAATTTTATAAACTTTTACCCATTAACTTTTCAAAACATATACTTATTAAGGGACTACCAAAATAGAAAACGACAGACTGTAAAAGGGACGGAGGGAGTACTTTTTTTGAAAAATACAAAAAGGATAGAAATTTTCTCGTTTCGGCAGATTGCTTTCTCAGTACTATTCCCAAGCACACGTACTGGGCCAAAACGATAATGGAAAATCAAACTTTTGACGAGAATGTTAAGAGTAGTTGCAGAAAATACGGAGTATCAAGTAACGTTATATTCTAGGTTTTATTATTACTCCCTCCCATAAAATTGGACATTTTTTGGAGTTTCAACTTTTAAGAGAAAAAAAGTATAATATTATGAAAACTCAAACTTCCAAATATTACCCTTGAAAAGTGTGAAAAGATTTTTGTCTCATGTGCAAAAGTAAGGGTAAAATAGAGAGTTTACCAAAATTTGCTTTTGACTTTTAAAATTGGACAAATTTTATGGGACAAGTAAATGCATGAAAGTGTCCAACTTTGCGGGACGGAGAGAGTATGTGTTTTTGGTGTAGACTATGCTACTCCCTCCGTCCCTTTTATAGTGTGTACAATTCCATTTTGGGATGTCCCTTAATAAGTGTGTGTTTTGAAAAGTTAGTGGGTACATTTTCTATTTTGCAAAGTAGATTCATTTTTAAAAAGTTAGTGAGTATTATTATATTGATAAAGGTAAGTAATGGAAAGTAGATGTAAATGTTGTAAAAGTTGATGTGAGAGAAAAATAGTTGAAATTCGCAGATAACATACTTAAAAAGGGACGGAGGGAGTGGTATTCATGTTTCTTACCTATGTATGCTTTCTTAATTTGTATAGATTTTTTAGTCACCAAGTCTTATATATTAATATAGCCCATATAAAGACATATTATGGTTATGTTTTATACACATCAATGAAAGGAAAGTTCTTGTCCAATCACTTTTCTCACATGATACCAAAACCAGTGTTATGAATCTCGTCCCATACCGGTCTGTACAGGCCGGTACGTACCGTACTAGACATAAAATGGTACACATACCTTAGTGTTCTGTACCGGTCAAAATACCAGCCAATACCGGTCAATACTGGGCGTACCGGCCTTGTCTCGGGATCTCGGCCGGTACACAAGAACAAATGTAGTTTTTTTTTTCTTTTCATAAAAGACATGAATTTTAAGTATTTTAACCAAATTTGGAGTTCATTTTATATTAATCATGTTAGTTTGTTATTAGAACTAGTATTAAGGTGTATCAAAATGATAAAATTTATTTTATTTCTTCATTTTAAGTTTTGCAATTATACATAAGTACATTAAACATATTGCGATAAATTCAAAATGGTACCGAAATACGATCCGGTATCGTCCTGGTAGATCGAGAAAACGGCACACTGACTGGTACGAGATTGATAACTATGGTCAAAACCACAAGATTTAGGTCTTGCAGATTTTTCCTCTCGGCGGTGGCCTAAGCCTTGACGCCATTCGCCGAACACTTAAAGTATACTTAAATCCACAGTCGTCAACTAATCTCGATTTACACCACCATCACCACACACCAACCTCCAATTAATCTCATCGTCGTCGTCACCATCACCACAATTCTTTCTACTTCCTTTCATTCATTCGAATCTTTCATATCTCGGCTCTCGTGGTTCTTCTCCTCTAGGATCTCAATTTAACCAACAGCAATAATATCGCCTCAATTTTTTGTATGTCTCGATTTTGATCTTTCTTCCTGGTTTTTCCTAGCTCTTGGCTTTTTCTTGTTTCTTTTTCAAACTCAAGTTGGTAGGCCTACTTGAGTTTGAGGAGAAATGTTAGAGTAATATTAGGTTACAATGTCTTCTAGGTTTTAGTATTGTGTCTCCAGTTTATACTAGGCTATTATTTATGTTTCTTTGCTATGCATGTTTTTTTCTTAAGTTGTTTACGTTTCTTAGTCACTAATTAGTCTCATGGGCTATAAAACCCATGTTAGGGGAATGAGGATGGTATTGTCCCTTAAAAGACAGCATGCATGCTGACCCCATCTAAGTCTCATTCTAGGGTTATGTTTTGTACACATCAATGAAAACAAAATTCTTGCCCATTTACTTTTCTTACCAAAATTCTCTCTGTCTCTCTGATCTCTCTCTCTCTTTCTCACACACCCACATTTTGTCCATCCGTTTCAATTTGCAACCAATTTGAGACGGTTTTATTGACCTATCTCATGACTTCCATGCCCATCCAGATTCAAGATCAACAACGACAAATCACTCCAATGAAAAGAATATTTTCCATTGACTGATTACTGGGGTTTGTCGCCATGCAGAAAAATAAACAATCGACGCATCAAAAAAATCCAAAACGGTACAATATTCCAGATCCGTACAAAAAGACAACTTTTTTTTTCGCTCAGCGAAAAAAGAAGATTTTATAGATAGGAGAGGAATACAGAGTCATGAGTCCAAAGTAAGACCTTACAAAAAGACAACTTGATATGCTCGTTTCGTTTCTTTTGTTTTTCAACTTTTCTTGAGGATTGAGTTGACTTACAATTTATATGATTTTATTAAGAAAAAGACTATGGTCCATCCAGGAATTATAGGATACAAGAAGAGTTTCACATCTGGATCGTTCATTTGTTTTTCCTGTAAATTTTTGGAGAAACTCTTACGGTATGTTGTATCCTAACATTTTTGTAGCCCATCAACTAACAAATATAGCGGACAAGCATATCTTATTGAGAAAAAGACTATGGTTAGTCCATCCACTAACAAATAGAACGAACAAGTATATCTCACATCCATAAAAAAAAAAAATTGTAATTTGAGTCGTTCATTTCATAAAACTTTGTGCGTGAAACAATTCAAAAAACTAGTAATTGTAGCCGCGTGTTTTTTTTTTTACAAATTATTTCCTATAAAAAATGAGAGTATTTTGGAAACCATAATTTTTATTTCCTTGCGTACATTCTGCGGCTACAATCCTAGCAAAAGAAAATCGAAGTACTATCGATCAGATTTTATTTTTTACCAAGATGATCGACGTACCCAGTTCACGAGATGAACGCTCAGATTATAGAAATTGGACTCATACTGAGCCAACAGCAACAAATTTGACGGTCCAGCCAAGAAACGGGTTTGATGGGATATATGAAAACTGTACACGATCCAGGAAAACTAAATCAACGGTTGAGATTGAGATTCACGTTATTATGAATCTCAACCATTGATATAGTCTTCTTGGACCGTTTTATGTCGTTTTCGTGTATCCGAACATTTCCCGCCGAGAAAAGATTTATTTGCTGTCATTGCTATTGTTGTTACCACTGGGCATGCTGCCGTTATTATTCGGTTGGCCACCACCAATCAAAGACCCAATCGCCGCCGCCAGAGCTGCCGTGAAACTCGGATCCGCCGTGAGCGCATTCACCGTCTCAGCCAGCGAGTTCTGCTGTGACGACATTTGAAGCCCAGAAAACTTGGACTGGTTATGAATGGCTTGGCCAAATATGTGCGGCAAAACCGGCCCGTTCGGGTTTGGATATGGGAGGTTGAATATGGCTGGGGGCCTTTGGAATTGTAATGGGTTGTTTGGGTTTTGTGTGAGGTCTAAGGTGACGGTGGGGAACGGGGCGGAGGCAGATATTGTGGCCATAGTGGAGGGGCAGGGGAGGAAATTTTGGTGGTGGTGGATAAGGCCGTCGGAGCTGGGCATGGAGCCCGAGAGGAGCATTCGGGCGGCGGAGGAGGTGGTGGAGGCCATTGAGATGGCGGCAGGAGGGAGAGGGTGGCTGTGGGTGCCTTCGTAGGTTGTGATTAGGATGGTTTTGTCTTCGGCACATCTTTGAACCTAGTGAAAAAATTGGGACAATTTGGATTCGAACATAAGAAATTTGATCCACTCAAGTAATACTAGTCATTCAGCTAGACTTTAATTTTTGGAGTGAATAATTCATCTCCAGAGAATTCAGAAAAGTATAAAAATTTTACAAAATAAAAATTTTATGTACCAAAATTGAGTAAAATTCATGCAAGAAAACGCTAAAGACAACAATATATGTTCTCTAGTACTATCTTTTTAGTGTGAACTTTTTTTTGTCGTAATTTTTTATTTTGTAGACTCATTTTATCGATAAAAAGGATTAATTCAAAACATATAAGATGAATTTAACAAAAATTCAGAAACAACATATAAAAATATTACTCTAAAATAAATTTAGAGTAAGAGAGTTGGTGCAAAGTGATAATTACTGCCTCTATCTTTTTTCAAACAATAAGGTAGTTATAATCCACTAAGTACACAAATTGATACTTCTTCCGTTCTAAATTGCTGGTCACTTATACTATTTTGGGTATTTCAAAATGTCAGTCCCATTTGAAATATAAGGGCATTATTTGAAATTAATTACGCTTGGTTCTCCAATGGATTTTAATGACGCATGATTTTATCAAATCCATTGGAAAACAACTTCTGAATCTGTTTAATGTGAATACATTTATTGAATGCAGCTATTGCATGTCTGCTTGAACTTCTCAAAAGTGACGAGCAATTTAGAACGAAGTGAATATGTACAATCAATACTATGTATTTGTGGTGTTGGATATAATTGAAAATGGTATTCCATACTAATTTCTGGTAATCATTAATTTCTGGTGTTGGATTATAAGTGAAGCCAATTTCTATTATTTAGTAATTTATTTATTTGGTAATCATACAATCTAGAATGTTCATTTTCAAGGCAGGCGTAACTTGTACTTTATGCCCTACTACAGGATGATTACATCAATGTCATGCAATCAATGTCATTTTGGTTCATAACTAAAGTTGAGCCCACTTTGAATTCAATGAGGTTGTCTTCTCTTCTTCTAGTGACTACCAAAGTAGTACAAGTTACAAAATGACAACTTAAAATCAACACCAAATTGGTACAAATTGATAACATTAGGTGGTTACGTGCACATTCAATTAATTGAGGAATTTTAGGAACATGGCTCTATCATGACACCCAAAATATGCGAGACGTTGCATGCTTCAGCACCACTGAATAATTTCTTATTTTTAACACCTTAGTATCATATTATTTGCCCCAAATCATTTAAGAAAAAAATATTCTAAAATGAAAATCACATACTTGCTTCCGAACCGGGCAGCCGGCAGCCATGGTGCAACGGTAATAAGCTCGAGGACACGGGTTTCCTTTCGCCATTTTTTGCCCATACTTCCGCCATTGGCATCCATCGGTAATCTATCACACAACAAAAGAAAATTAATCCACTGAAAAAAGAAAGATTTTTAATTACTAAGTACCAAAAAAATGCTAGCTTAATTCAATCCGATTATGTACGTACCATGGGCGCCTCGGATCGTGCACGAACCGAGACTCGGGCTTTCTTCATCGTAGCCTCCGTGGCTTGATGATCAACGTTTCTGGTAGGGTTCAATCTAGCAACCTTGTTTGGGTCCCACCCTCCACCCTCTGGACTATCCTCGCCTCTCCCATCATCACACAACTCTTTCGCGGCCACATTACTCACCGGCGGCGATCTCAACCGCTCCTCGGACGAAGACAGTGTCGGCTCATCCGCGTTGGCTGCCGAAGCTAACCCAAGGTCCATGAACTGTCTAGGCCCCATTTGTCCACCGTTAAAACTACCATGTTTGTTGCTATTTTCGCCACTTAACTTGTTGTTTTGGTCATTTTCTTCGGGTTTTCGATCGCGGTTTCGGTGATTTTGCTGCATGAGGGTAAAGAGATGCATCTTAAGAGAGTTGTAATTGCTGGTGACTTGATTGAGGGTGTCTCTCAGCTGTTGATTCTCCGCGTTCATTCGCTCCAGCTCCGCTTGCAGCACAGCCAGCTAAAACGCGGACAGTAATCACAATCAAAACCGCAATATATACTCATGTAATTCTCACAGTTTAATTACAATACATGCACAAAGTTTCTACTTTCAAAAACTTTTACCGATGAAATAAAATGCCGTCTATATCTCGAGTGGCGTAGCCAGAAAATTGGATCAATGAGGGCACAATTCGTAAACACCAGTACTTTTGTTTTGAAAAAAAAAATATCTTCTTAAAGAATGCAACATACCTTAATTTTCATTTGAAATGAATCTAGCTTGACGTACATTTTATGGACAGATGTGTCTTTTAGCCTATTTGGTTGTACTCGTCCTCCAAGGGGGAGATCTAGATTCCAGTCAGTGGAGGTCTGAGGTTTGTAAACATGTAGTTTCGAGACAATAATTTAGTGAATTGAGACTTGTTTGTGAATAATTAGTTATTTAGTGGCTCTATGCCCTAAGAGGGGGTTTGACGTAAGTAGTAAAGTAAACTTTTCTATTTTTTGGTGTTTTAAATGTTTGTACTCATGTGTAAAGTACAAATTTTTTAAGCACCGAAAAACAAAAAGTTTAGTTTACTACTTAGGCCAAAACACCACTAACTCACTTCTCCATCACTTTTTTTTTGGGCCTTCATGAGGTAAAACTTGTATATTTAGTCTTGAGTTCCACATAAATATGCACATGAAAATTACATTATAACACCAAGTAAAACGTCTCAAAAGCACTAATTAGTTTTTTGTACTAATTAGTTTTTTTGTATAAAAAAAGGTGATGTACCGGTTTATGTTTTTCCCCAAAATTACAAAATAAAATTTTCCTCCCAAAAATCCAGTGTGGGCACAGACCTACATTGTTTCACATGTGGCTCCGCCACTGTGTAACAGCTTAATAAATTAAGGAAGTGAAGAGACGTTATGTCATGGAGCTGTGCCTCGAATCAAAGTCGAAAGACATCCGAAAGGAATAGAATATTGACCTAATGACCCGATTCAGTATTTCTATGGTCACTACATGTACATAACTTGTTTGGGTACAATCTCTTGCGGATTACACGGACCAACCACATGTGCTAATCATATGGAAAGTCATACTATTGAAATGAGGTTTCTAATTATGGTATTCAAACGCAGCAACCGCTGTAGAATTACTCTAAGTCCTTACATGTAGGGTTGTTTGTTCGGATTTAAGCAACGAATTATTTTTTCGATCATGCTCAAATATTTGTCAATTAAAATGTTGTATTAGTAATATCATAATCATAATCATAGTTTTAAATAGCGGTATCGGTGTATCGGGAAAAAGGTGTATCGAACGATACATCGCGGGAATCGGGTGTAGCGGTCGTGAATATTTTTAACTTTTCAAGCATATCGACTGATACGGTATGATACGTATCCGTATCGGAACCTCCAAATTCCTAGACGAACCGACCGTACTGTATCGGCCGGTATTCAAAACTATGATCATAATTAATTTGACAGGATTTTACAACCTACTATATTACCATGAATTAATGACTTAGTACTGGTCAACCTACTCTAAATTCCTGTAATTACGTGGATATTGTTCAGACTATTCCTTTCAAAGTAAAAAATTTCACACCATTTTTTTTTCTGCATAAACGCTCTTTTCTGTTAATTGGAAGATGAATTTACATATATCGTTACAAATACGTAGTATTTTAATTTTACCTACAAAAAATATATGTCGCCAAATAACTGTAAAACGAGGAGTGAGATTCACCGGTATTCTTCTTATTAAAAAGAAATCACTTTGCGCCGCCACTTATACAAAATTTCTGGGTCCGCCATTGTAATTGACCAAATAAGTACAAAATTACATGTTCGAATTACATACCTCGGCCGTAGCTCTTTTATCTTTTGAGTTCTGGGAATTCCGATCATCCACCGTTGAATGATCACTACTGGTGTTAGCAGTCACAAGCCTCAGCCCAGTCTACATAACATCCAAAGTATACACGTAGAAAATTCAACAAAATTTAGTTAATCAAACTGACAAAAAAAAAAAAAAAGAACCTCATATAAAGTGATCAACTAGATAGAGAATAATAAATGGGTGGATTTACATTAACATTGACATCCAAGCCCTTCTTATCCGAATCGCCGACCGAGGCGGCAGCCGCATCAAAGCTGCCGCCTTGTTTCTTGTCGGCGAAGAAATTCATCTCGCCGATGACCCTTCGTTTGTCATCGGACGGTGGAGGATAATCCTCCTGATCATCCTCATCATCCTGGGTTGTGGTGCAGTTTAGGTTGACTGGGAATTGAATAGTATTGGGCACTTCCTGGATACCTTCCATAGGTTCAAGCTTCAGTCTCGGGCGGTGGCGGTGGTGGCGGTCATCGGGAAATGAATTGATCACGGTTGGGTGATGGAGGAAGAACCCGATCCGATCTGTATCAATGGAGAGTCCACTTCCTTTGGCCATAAATCAAGAGATGTTATAGAGAGAGAGAGAGAGAGAGAGAGAAGTGCAATGGACTAGGAGATAAAAAAGGGAGATTGAGACTAAGAGAAGAAGACCAAAACTACAAAACTAGTGAAATTAAAGGGGGTTTTAGATTTTGGTTGGAAGAGAAAATGAATAGATTTGATTTTTGTGAAGAGAAAGAAAGAGTTGTTGTGGCCAAGTCCCCTTCTAGTTTTAATTATGTCTTTTAATTTATGGTCTAGTAGCTTGCTTGCTAGGACTTGCCTTGTCAACTTAAACTATACCTTCTTGCCCAAAAAGTCAATATAAACAAATATTATTCGGATGCGTAAAGTCTCTCCAAGAAAATTAACGGTAACAGATTCGGCCACAGGTGCATCTGGAATCTTTCAACGTGAGTCTTACAAAATAACGATGAACTGATCACATGTATCGTATGGTTCCTGAGACATCTGTAGTTATATTTGAGCATAAATTCATTTGCATATTGCCATAAAAAAAATAACATAAATTAATTAAATGGTGTAACTACTTGAGTAATTTGGTTTCTAAATCTTAGGGAGTAGTTGGGCGGTCAGAGATCTGAACTCCTAGACCCAATGAGTCAGTCAACAGAACCCGACTACTGCGACAGGCCATGCCTTTCTTTCTTTCTTTCTCCTTTGTAAGTCACTACTATGACTCGATAAAAATATAATGAAATACTAATAAATCTACAATTGATTTGTACTCTCATATTTTAATTCAAATCTCACTTTTTATTCCACACTTGCAATTTCATCGATTTAGTCCTAACACCATACTTGAGAACTATTGTCAATGTAAAATTATTTAAAAGACTCCAAGAAAATTCCTTGAACATTCTATAAATAATCGGGTTTTTTTTTTGTGGCTCAGTGAAAGTCAATAATTTTAGTTAAATTAACGAGGTTTGAAGAGAAATAAATTGTCTTCTGTTGTTACGGCAAAGACAAAAAAATTTAGGAAAAAACTACCACTCGGGTCAAGGACATGATAGTATATGGTGTCTACTACGAAACTATTTTATTGGTATCGGACTCTCTTTTTAAGTTAGGAGATTATATAGATTGTCTATAGACAAGTAACTAAAGAAAAAAAAGGACGATGGCTTCTTACAATAATGTACACTCGCCTTTGTATGGGAACTAGGAGTTTTGGGTGAGAAATTAATTGGAGCCTTCAAACAACCTCAGGCCTAGTTTTCATTTGCTAAAATGAGAATCTCATAAAATCAAATTGGTGATTTTAGCAAAATGGGTTGATTTTAGCGTCTGGTTTCCTCATTTTCTAAAATCACCCATTTGATTTTACGAGATTCCCATTTTAGTAAATGGGAAACCAGGCCTCAACGCACTTGAGAATCTTCGAGCCTAACAAACACAAAACCAAAATTTTAGTTTGCGAATTGGAGTGTGGCTAAATTTTTTTTATTTTTTTCACCTAGGTGTTCGGCTAAAAAGTAGCCCTTAGTACGTAAAATAAAAAAAATTATCTCTAAGAGTATTTTCTTTTGGAAAAATTGTCTTTATTATAGATAGACCATTGATCGCTAAAACAGGCATGATGAGACCGCTTTTCTGCCGTTCGGGTCCGTCCAGTTCAAAATCAATCAAAGGAGAACCAAAGAAATTGAGAGTGTTGTTGGAGGTCTAAAGCTAGAGCTAGCTAGAACCTTGACAAAAGAGATGCCAAAGCTAAAAATGGGACCAGTGTATAGTTGGGCCATGTGGGGACGACGATCAACTTTGACAACTTATTTGGGGTGCTCGTATAATACAACTTCGGCAACTTATTCAGCTTTCGTACAATACAATTTCGGCAACTTATTCAGCGCTCGTACTGTACTATACAGACACGTGGTGTCTCTATATCCTCAATAATGAAATAATCGTGAAAAAAAATCATATACTTAGTCGTAGGTTCACTAAAATTATAATTACGAAAAGCGTTGGAATATGGAGAATCGTATCCGGAATCATCTAATAATAATGGGGTGTGCGTGGGGATTTTGGGAAGAGGGAAAATTCTGGTCATGGAATTGATTGCGTCTGGCTTTAGTAAAAGATTGAGAATGACGCGTTCCAAAAATTCACCGCCCCGATTGGCCCGGCACTTCCCTCCTCGTGACCCTATTTTAGCCTTTTTATATCAAAAAAAGTCCTTCTAGGGGCCTCAATGAAACTCTTACCAAATTGGAAAGGTCGTTCTTAGTCAACGAATTTCATGGTGACTTCCCGGCCCACCCGGGTGACGACTTGTGGGACCCGAACTCGTACGACCCGGCCATTTCGGTGATCTCTTGACTCTTATCCGTCGATCAAGCTTGGTATTCGGTGATAGTGAATCCCGAACCCTGCTATAGGGACCGACCAAAACGTACCGACGACGTACCGACGGCACCGGCGACGGCCGTGTGAGTCCCTAACGGCCAATCCGATCCGTTCATCGTGCTCGGAATCAAAATCCGAGTGGGTCTTCGCGGGAATCGAGGCCATCGGAAGGCTGTAAGAGCTCGATCCAAAATCACCCCATTTCGAGCAAAATCATTTTGATTCCGAGCACGATGAACGGATTGGATTGGCCGTTAGGGACCCACACGGCCGTCGCCGGTGCCGTCGGTACGCCGTCGGTACGGTTTTGGTCTGTACCCGTAGGATTACTCGTGAATCCCAACCTTTCCCATTCGGTATATGTAACATGGTTTATTTTGTTTTCGTTTACTAAATCTATTTTTTGGTTTATTCGTTTTGTCTTTATTTAATTTTTTTTTGCAAATGTTAGTTTTGCGTCAAATTTTTGTGATTTATTGGTTCCTCTTGACGAGACGAATCTAAAGAGTATAAAATTATGGTCAAAACTAAATTTTTTTTTAATAAAGCCAAAAATACGTGGTTTATTGATTTAATTTTGGCTTTATTCAAAAAAAAATTAACTTTCACTATAATTTCATACTTGTTAGATTTGTCTCGTCGAGAGGAACCAATAAACCACAAAAAATTGACGCAAAACTAAAAAATTCAAATTTTTTTTGAATAAAGACAAAACGAATAAACCAAAAAACAAGTTTATGGTTTTTTTTTTTGCCAATGAGGCCTCTAAGATCAATTATTACTGACTTTGATGAATCATGATATTCCCGTTTTATTTTAAATATGTACCGGATTTTATTATTCTTATTTGACTTCGCGATCAAAAGGACTGTGAATATTAATTTCTAATGTTATGAAAAACAAATCCACTGGTTCATGTGCTAAAGTATTTTCCTCTTAAAATGATTTTTATGAATTAATTTTATATGTTTTTTTAGTGGAAGGGAAAGAAGGTGAAGATTATTAAACTAAATAAATTATAACTATTGCATCACTAAAAGAAAAAAAAATACAAGATCGCTCAAACAAAAACTAAAAGCGGCCGAAAAAGAAACTTTGGAAAACCGCACCGCCATCGCCCCCTCCACTTCCACTGTTGCTAAAGAAATTGGAACAACCCACCCATGCAGTGAGATCCGATCCACAAGTTCTCTTTAATTTGTCACTTGTATTTTCTCTCTCTCTCTCTCTCTCTCTCTCTCTCTCTCTCTCTCTCTCTCTCTCTCTCTCTCTCTCTCTCTCGTGTGCACACGCTTTTTCAATTATTATTTATGGTTGTAATATCGAAGAACAATTTTGAGAAGAACTTTCAAAATTTATAGTTTCACATTGCAATCCGCTTTCTTTTGTTTAGATGAACATTAAGCAGAAGTTAGAATTCTCTCTCCGTCCGGATTTGTTGGTTTATTTTGGGCATTCCAATTTTTTTCCATTTTTTTTTCATTACTTTTTGTGTACTTTCTCCATACTTTACCCTTTAACTTTTGTAAATGGACAAATATGTTTATCGACCAAGAAATCCGGACGGAGGAAGTATCAAAGAAGAAAAGCAAAGTAACACCTATTCGAGCTTTGAAAATTTTGCTTCGAAATTTTGTTGACAAAAGTTTGGCGGTTCGGGTAAATGAGAACAGAAACGTTATTGTAAGTTTCTTGTTGTGAAGGACACAATTAGGGGGTGTGTCACTAACTTGACTTTTTTGATTTTTTAGCTTTTTTATGTGAGAGTTCGAAATACGCATTGGTTTTTATTTTATTTTTTATGTGATGTATTGTGAGTGGATGACTTGTCTCGAAAATCACAATAAGCTAATTTTTGGCTTTTTGAGTTAGTGGAACAGGACCTTAAACGTAGAGCTAGGTTTGTGTAAAGTTGTATAGTCTACGGCATTTCCAAAATTCCACGTTCGTTATACTCTATTAGGGCCGCAATGTAAGACAATATATAGTTGGCACCTATTTTCTTTGGCACAGGATTACAAGTCAATTAATTTTTTTAGATGTAGGAAGATTACTAGAATACCTAAATCTATACGTGTGTATACAGCGGCGGAGCCAAAATTTTGCCCCAAGGGAGGCTGACTTACGCGAAGTATCTTTGTGCAATAATATATAAATATTGGTAGATAGCTGATTATATAGAAACTAATTAATCAAATCAAGTCTGTGGTATTTAACCCCTACAAAGTCATCCGCTAATTGTTGCAATAGAAACATAGGAGAGGTTCAACAAGAGAAACATAATTGAAGTTACAGAGATCAAAAGCCTTCTTGGCAAGCAAGTCGGCACACCGGTTGGTTTTTCTTATTGCACTTCTCATAAAATATTATCTATATTTTTTATTTATAATAATTTGTATCTGCAATATGGATATTGTTTGATAAATCTCACTTAGTTTTATTAAACTAAGTTTTAAAATCACAAAACGTATTACAAGAGTCTTGCTAACCTTCACCCAATAAGTCAAGAATAATAAGTATATAATGACAAAGTAACTCGGACATCAACTCACATCTTATATATATCAATATATTTTCACGGATATTAATACACTTCTTTCGGGTATCTATGCATTTTGTTTTTTTTACTTATTAGCTTCGAGGTTAGAATTTTTCATTTAGACATATGGGGTAGGTAACTTGTGACCATGTGAAAATAGATATTTGCGGACATTATTAGTTTTTATTCCTTTTTTTTTCATTTTAGAAAAACATGCATGCCAAGTAGAAGATCGCTTCCAACTCTATTGAATCCATCTAATTCTTATGGTCTTTTCCCTTTCTTCAAAGAATTAATTTCCTTTCACGAATAAAATATACATGATCCAGAGTTCCAAACTTTAGCCTCGGCAAAAAAGTCTTCATATCATTTACATGGCAATTTAATGATCTTCACAAATAAGAATAATTAAGATAGCGCGTAGGTGGTTGGTGGAGTCCAGTCCTACACGGAGAAAAACTTGGGTGTCGGACCAGTACCACATGGCGATATCAGTCGCATATTTTGGCCGTCCCAATTATAAAGAGAGAGCAACGATGCTACATGTACAATAAAAGTGGAACTAAAAATTGGACAACACGGATATCAACCGTTTGTTTTAACAATCAATCGTGTGGATTTTGAAATACTCAGTATTTCAAATTCGGACCGTCGGAAAATACTTTTGGATAGTGAGAGATGTGTTGTCCACTTCTGTTGTACCTGTAGCATTTTTGAAGAGCGAAATAGGAGAGAGAGAAGGTTGGGGTTAGGAAAAATCTGGGCCATCCAAAAAAAATTTGGACGGTCGAAATGTGCGCCGGCACCCAAATTTTTCTCTCCACGAAGACTTACAAGACTAAAACATTTGCTGTCCTGCAATTCATCAAATTAACCAAGTAAAGCACATTCCTGCCCGCAATGAAAATAATAAATTAAAAAACTAAACCATAGAATAGTAATTAAGTTGAAAAAGACTGGGATAGATCGACCACTACAACAATTAGGAATTATTGACAATTTGAATTTATTTGGACCGTTGATCAGATTAAACGAAGACATAATAATCGGAAGGGGTGAAGTCAAGGATGAAGCCAAGGGATACAAGCAGCGGCACTCCTCATCCCAGCATATTTAAAAGGTCTCTTACTACTGCACTAGTATTTACTCATTTATTTTCCGGCTGGCATGCAAACTATATGGATCCACGAACTCTAAAATTCGGTACAAAACAATAAATTGTAGCTCAATAATCCCGGCAATGATATTAATGACTTCCAAGCTAGCTATGCATTATCACAAACTTATAACTTTTTATTTTCTTCATCTTTTAAGTTAAAATTCTGGCTCTCTGACCATAGTTATTCGTCCGTCTTTCTTGAATTTCTCTCAAGTTTAAGTCTTGCAATTATCTGAAATATGTGAGACGGAACACTGGATGTATTTTTTATAAACTTGAAAAGTGAAAAATAATAATCGTGACGATTCTATGAACACCCTTCTTTGTAAGCTAGTACTTTTTTATTTTTTTTTTGGGAAAAACACAGTTAAGACTTTTCAAGAAGAGTGGACTGCATTCCATTGAACTAAGTACTCCTTGTTATTAATTACTCCTAACAGTTAGGGGACAGCCATGAGAGAAGATGAGATACTTTTCACACAGAGTTCGATTTTCCATGATGTGGATGAAGTATGACTCCATTGTTTTCAACGAATTTATATAAATTTGGTAAAATAATATATCACGCAGATGAATTATTTGGGCTACTAAAGAATCAACTTTTTCCAAAGTTCAAACGGGTTTCTCTAACTGCTCCTTTGGATTGAGGGGAAGTGTGAGAAAAGAAAGGGGAAGAAAGGTTTCGCGTTTCTCTCCCTTGTTTGGATGAGAAAAATGATGGGAGAGGAAGAGAAAATGTGAGATTTCCGAACCAATTAACACCCCCCCCCCCCCCCCCCCCCCCCGTTCCGTTTTCTCACCAAAAGTGGCGAGATTCCGTGAGAAACGGGATCGCCGGCGGCCGTGCAGTCCACCCCGTGGTCGGATCATGGTCGGACGTGCACCGTTGTCTTCGTCTCGTCAAGGAGAAGCCATATCTGTGATCAAAATTGATTTTGGAGGTCGCCGGAGACGGGGAAGATGACCGGAATTGGTGGGGGAGAGAGTGATTTCTCACTGTTGTTTGGATGGTGCAGTGAGAAATCTCTCCCCTTTCCTTTCTTCTCTTACCATTAATGGAAATCTCTCCACTTTCTTCCCATTTCTTCTCTCACCATCCAAAGACAGTGTAAATGTTCAAAAAAGTCACTATGGTACCGTTTGGAAAATGCTAAAGTATTCAGAATAGTTACCAGAAAATTACCCAGAAAGTGAAATCTGTGATTCAGATTCATCCAGAATAGTTACCAAAAAAATTAACCAAAAAGGGAAATCTATAGCTCAGATCGATGTAGAAATTTGTGGCTCAAACAAGGAGAAGCTAGAGATTTTTGCATTGATCTGAGCTACATTTCATTTTCTGGTAACTATTCAGCTACATTTCATTTTCTGGTAACTATTCTAGGTGTGTAGCACTACTGCCGGTACCGTTTAATCAATTACGGCTGCAGGAGGTGAAGAAAAGCTAGAGCAACAAAAGTCGTACCAGTACTTATTCTATTATATTAAAATAATGCATTGCCTTCTCATAATACTTAGGAGTCACACGCCATTGTTATGAGAAATGTTTGTATATGCATGTGATCTAAAAGCTTAATTAATTTTGTAAGAGCATCCTCATCAGGGAAGGCAAATTCCCCTGATGGCTATTTTGTTGGATGTAAGAGGAAAAAACATCCCAAAATTAGACTCAACAAATTTTTTATAAATTTGCAAAATCTGAAACTTTGCTACAGTAACCCGACAAATCAGGCGTGGTACTGTTCACAGGTTAGGAATAGTTTAATAATTTCTCTCTCTCCTGACTTCATTGAGTAGTTTGTTTTTTTTTTTTTGGAGTAGGAGTATAAAGAAAGAGTAGTTTAATATTGTGAATTTAGAATAGAGTGTCTGATTTTGTGAGTTTTTTAAAAATTGACTTGCTAATTTATAAAAAGTGTTTTTGAGGTTAAATTTGGTCCAATTTTTGCCTCCCTTAGTGAGGATGCCCTAAAGAGAAGTCGACTATACAGGTCAACTTACACATACATCTACTACTAATCCTGGAGATTGATCGAAGACGTTCAATTATTTTATAGTTATTGCCGATCACTTGCAAAATTGTTATATATACTTTTTACATCGAGTTCAATTTTCCATGATTTGGAATGAGGCAGGATCGGCTTCACCCTTTATCAAAGGGTGGTCACTTGAACTATTGAACACCCTCAAGAAAAAAAAATTGTTTTTAGAAATACATGTAAAAATTTTAGGTTTAGTTTAGTACAACCATTGTTGAATACCCTACTCCCAAATATTTTTTGACTAGAAAATATTTGAACATTTTAGTCAAAAAATATTTGAACACCTAGTTCAACAAATCAGCCAACAAATCAATTTTATGTTAACAACCAACTAAAGCCTAGAAGGTCAATGTACACTCTAAAACTTTTTATATTTTATATTACATGTGATAGATTTATGTTGGATTTTGTTTGAACAATTATACTATGAACACTCACCAATCCTGGTAATTCAAAATAGAATCCTTAATACACAAGTTCAAAACAAAGTGAAAATTTAGGAAAATCAAGAAAAAATATGTATTATATTAAAATCGTCATATGACTTCTGTCTGAGTAACAATCAACTCTTTATATAAAAATAAATAAATATGCATGCGAACTCTTCGACACATAAATTTCTATAATAGATATAAGTGTATTTATCCCCCGATTTAATTTTAATTACTTGACCCAATAACACAGAATTCGCTAAGAAAATTTGTGACATCTTATATATTTTCATATCATTTGCCTCATAATTCACACTAATATATGAAAATTTTGTACGTATATACTAGACAGTAGAGTTAAAGGTAAATGTTAAACTATGTAAAATTTCTGGAGTCGCCATTGGAATGAAGTACCGACATGCATGCCTCCAACCTCGAGTATTTCTATTGTTTTCCACACATTAATTTTGAATTTTTGTATCATGCAGATGAATTATTTGTTTTTTGGGATAATAAAGAGTCAATTTCCCAACGTTCAAACGGGTTTCTCTGAAGATTCAAAAGTAACTGTGGCACCGTTTAATCAATTACAGCTGCATGAGGCCGAAAAAAGGGCAACTAAAAAGTCGTACCGGTACTCTGCATTACGTAGAATAATGCACTGCCCTCTTTTTCTCACAAAAGAAACGATGTAATCTAAGAAGAAAATAACGATTAAGCGGACCATGAGCACAACGACAAGCGCTACACAAGATCCAAACAAGGCAAACCGCCAATCAAACGGGAACAAAGGAAAAAACACTCAAACCGAAAACCTAAACACCGTCAAACTTCAAAAGCCAACCAAAGCATGCCTAAGACGGCAGAGAAAACCAAACCAAATCGAAGCACAACAATAAAAACCAAAACACTGGAAAGCCGAAACCCGGAATGCTCATCTTTCATAACAGCACTCCCTTCTCATAATACTTCTTTACAAGGATATCAATCAAACAAGTTCATGTATTTTTAGTCCTATTGCTTGCTTGCAAAATTGTTATAACTTGTCACCACATTTTACAAAAATATTAAGTTAAAATGGCCTTTACTAGTACAAAATTACTACTTCGTGCACGGACATCAGTGCATGTACGATGCATGGAAAGTGCATCTCAACCGTCGAAATGCTTTTGAACAGTCCGGATGGTATTTATTATTTGACCGGTAAGAAAGCTCTTTGACCGGTCAAAGAATAATTAAGATCGGAACCATTTATTTGTTGAAATGGACAGTTCAGATGTATGCGTACGCATGTGTCCGCACACATAGCCGTGTTCTCACAAGTATTACTTATATATTCCAACACCAAAAAGACTTTTCTGTTTCTAGCTCAAACGTCCTTTTTGGTTCAGATCTATCATCTATGCTGGCCTTGTAGTCGCCATGCTGAATGAGAAAAGAAGGCAGGTCCATGCATCCTTCGTCAACCTACCTGCAAATTTCTCCCTAATTTTAAATCTGAATTTAATTTCTTTGAAATTTCTGAGATCAAGTGTTAGGTCTTGAGTCATCACCAAACATGTGTTGGGAAGTCCATGTCCAAGGTTATCTTCTTCAACTCCATTGAATGATTTGCAAATTGAGATATTTATGTTGCTACGGAACGGGAAACATCCAAAAAATTGTGCCAAAAAAAAAAGACTTTCATCTTTTCTCTAAAATATATAGTATATTTTTTTTGAAAATAATTATATACTGTAGTATATTCAAATACTAAAAAGAGCAAAAAAAATTTGGACAAGATGTAAGTTGTATTGTATTGGAGGACATCTTTTAATCTTGTGATCACCACCCAACTTCTTATACTCATTCTGTCCCATTTAAATTGCTCCCCACGAATATCCGTACCCTTTTCAAACGTCTATATATTTATTTTGTAACATTTTCAAAGTTCTTAAAAAAAATTTAATTAAGCTAATTGAGATCTATCAAATAAAATCCATATCATACACATAAAATATATTATAAATTGAAAACTACAAGATTTTAAAAAAAAAACACGCAGAACTGTGGGGAGAAGTTAAATTGAGGCGGAGGGAGGCTGCAAACGAGCCGAGCCGAGCTTTGTGGTGTTTGAGCTCGGCTCGTTTGCTTAACGAGGCCAAAACTCAAGCTCGAGCTCGGCTCGGTAGTAAACGAGCCGAGCCCTTATCGAGCCGAGCGAGACTAATTTACTTAACGAGCCTCTTTAAACGAGCCGAGCTTTTTACGAGCCGAGCCGAGGTTTAGTTAACGAGCCCAAAACTCGAGCTCGAGCTCGGCTCGATTAGTAAACAAGCCGAGCCGCGAGCAGCTCGGCTCATTTGCAGCCCTAGGAGGGAGTAATACTCTCTCTTTAAAAGGGCTAGACTCAAGCTATGACCCGAGCCCAACTAGCAAACGCCCTTATAGACACTTCGTATGTGCGAATTGTCCAGTATTCTTTTCTCCAATTTAATCTGATGAATTACTAATTAATTTAGTAATGTCCTTCGAAGCATATGATTGCCTCGCCCTATTAACTCCATCTTATTCTCTGGGCAAAATAAAAGAAAAAATTAATTAATTTGTAGACGGCAATTTACTTCCATATACAAGCCTGCTTGTACTCTCTTACTTTGGAAGTTGAATCTTGAAATGAAACTAGATTGGTATAGGCCGGTTTTGATTTAATTCATTTGAAGGGTCTAAAGAAGCCAAAATATTTTTTACCATTTTTTTTTAATGTAGTACCGAATTAATCCGGAATGGAAGTGCGCAATATTTACTTCGAATATTTCATGGCCGGCCCTGGTAGGGGCTTCCAAAGTTTTTTTTTTTTTTTTTGGGTAGGTAAGTCAAATTTGTGAGCTCAGGGGATTGAATAACCTATTATTCGTCATGCTTTCATTCGACCAACTTCTTACTGTTTTCTCTTTTTCTCTCTCTCTCTCTCTCTCTCTCTCTCTCTCTCCAGTCTCCATGTCTCCTGCACACATGCGTGCACACACAGAGACCGGTGTTACTTGCCGTGGGAAACTTTCTCATACTCTGGCTACCACAAAAATCTAAAATTAATGGATGTTTGACAAAATTTGAAAAGAAGCGGGGCATTTGATTTTGATATATGAACTAAAGGGAGGCTGGACCAAACTCGAAAAGTTCGTTTAATATCTCATTTCTTTCATGCTCTTTTTCTATATAGGCCTTGCTTGTTTGGGGGATTTGGGGTGGGTTGGAGTGGGTCCCATTTTTTCATTACTTATTTTTCTTTTTGTGCATAGGATTTCAAATCTCGGGCAAGTTTTAATCCTCATCTTAGAATCCCGGGGGGAGGGGGGGGGGATTTGGATGGGATTTCCCCATTTTAGTGCAAAAAAATGTTTTCCATTGGCTATATCCCGTCGACACAAACACCGGATATGGATTTTCTCCATCAATTGATATCCTGAGCAATATTCCAAGGATTTCGTATCTCATCCATTTATCTCCGATCAAACAAACAAGGCCAATATTTTGCGGCCTTTTGCCTTCATAGTAGCCTGTTTGAGTTCCCCTTACAACTTTACACATCTTAGTACGACTGTGTTTTTTTCCTTTAACAGCGAGAAAAAAAAAATGCTTTTTTTTTATTAGCACAACTGTGTGTGTGTGTGTGTGTGTGTGTGTGAGAGAGAGAGAGAGAGGCCGCATTTAGGAAATTAAAAATCTCATCAGTTTCTTACAAGTATTAAGTTTTCAGTAGAAAAATGTGCTCATTTTGCTACATACCCTTTTGTGGTTCACCAACTTGTGAAGCCTGATTCAACTTGAGTCGCGCTTCACTAAACAATAGTACTACGGTGATTTGCGATGTAACCCTTGATTATAAATACTCGTTATGCGCAACGCTGATACATAGCTTGTAATCTTTCTTCATTTGATGCATAGTGGAAATTGGTGTGAGTCTTGGATATACCTAACGTTCTATTGGAGAACAACGTAAAATCTCTATGTTTTGCATGCTTAGTTTCTGTTCTTTATTATCTTTGCGTGTGGTTTGTGTTTGTTGGTTTAACCGAATTCCTAACTGACATCTGATACGGATATCCATCTTTTGGCGGCATTTGAAGCCTACTATGTTTATATATGTCTTTGCAACCCGTTTGGGAGCCGGAGTTTATTACGAATTTACGATTGTGAATGTTAGAATTTATTTTGTTTTGGTAAATCCTATTGCGGAAATGAATTTTTTTTTTGTTATTTTCAGAGAACAGAAAGCAGTGAAACGTCATGATAAAGATATAGAGCCATCCAATTTCAGGAAAGTAGACTGCAGTTGAAAAGGTTGGAATAACAACAAATTAAGGTGTGGAAAGAAATGCATATATAGCTGCGGCTGGGTTATAATAGGTCAGCATTTGTTCAATGCTGCTAAGTATTAGGATAAGGAATCCGCAGTACTTAATGGTGATGTGGATTAATTGTGACAGGAAAGCAAAGTCTAAAAACTTTCATATTGCAATTAATTGATCAGTAACTTCTAACAAAGACAAAATCAATGAAAATGACACCAAAGTCTCCATACTGTACGTTCGCATGGTTAAGAGATTATTGGAAGAGGTTTTGGGCTGTTTAGTTTTTTAGGTTTTGTTTTGTAGGGGTTGCAGAATGGAAGAGGTTTTAAGGGGTTTTTTTTGTTGTGATTCTTATCGTGGAGGTTTTGGGGCTTCAGTTGCTTTTGCTCTTTTTTGGTGGTTCATGCGTTTTGACGAGATCTAAAATGTGGACATAAGTATTGATCGAACTGTACAGGTGCAATTCTCAATTCCTCATAAATAACTAACCACTAACCAACCGATCTAACCCGGCAGCCCCGTGGAGGGTTCTTGAACTCGTATATGCCCATCGTTGTCAATGTTGTCGTATATAGGTCGGGTCATTAACTCTTGACACTCCCGGACTCCTACTCGGTATAAGAGTAAATACTAAGTATAACAGTGTCACCACTTTCGGGATATCAAAAAAGTGGTAAATATCATCTAAAATCCATATAAATGTTCGTCTTCAAATAGAAGAAATTTCCCTTAGCAACAACACAAACTAACCGGATATCCGGTTATCAAGAAAATAAATAAATAAAATAACACCAACTAAACAAAGTTGTATTCTAATCGGGTAGTTGTGGCATACTTGTCCCCATGGACAATTGGACCTAGACCCACTAGGAGAATATAGTCTATCAAATTGACAACTTGAGAACACATAGAATAGGGGTTGTTACCCCACTCCAAGAACCCCCAAACCAAATTCAATGAAATATGACGATGCTTTCAAGTTCTTGCCCTACTTGGGAAGCATCCATTCCATCATATCATGATTTAATTCTCTATTTTGTTCATCTACGTCAAAATGAGAAGTGAGGTGAATACCAGTCCTTCACAAGTTTGGGCCCAAGTCCTTCACAAGTTTCCCGTGACACCAGTCAATTTTTTTGTTTTTTTTTTTGGGGTGGAAATTAAAAATTAGTGTTTATCGTGTCGTGCCCGCGTAGTGCCTATCTGAACCTGTCTAAGATTGTGTCGTGCTTTATTGTGCCGTGCCCGTGCCCGTGCCAACTTGGCCCGTTTGACATCTCTAGACAAAGGACACCATCATGTCTTCTTACTAACTTCGCTTCCATTTTAGCCATCTTTTTTTTTTTTTTTGATCGAAAGAAAATGCCCAAAGGCTACAAAACGAACTCCGTAGAGAAAACAGATAAAAGAGAAGATGGGTGGACAGACACCCAATTACAAGGAAGAGTGCCTCTCAAAGCTAATTTAATAACAGAATGGGCCGCCTTGTTAGCAGAACGACGAATCCATCTGATCCGCAACTTTATTGCCTTTCTGGATAATATGCCTTTTGTTTTTAGTTCTATTAATATTGATACTCATTCAATTTGGCAAAACCTTCACCATGTTTGACCGGCACTATAAGGCCCATGCCTTAAACTGGGCCCAATCTTGTATAAGACCTCGGCTCCGTCAACCCGTGGGGGGTCTTTAATGGGCTGGACTTGATGAGCAAAGGCTACTCCTCCATGGGTTTGCCAAACTGGGACGTAGTGGGCCTACAATTTTTGTACCAAATATTGGACTTTCTTGTATCCACAGTTATAAGGCATCTCCTATTCATCTCCAAAACTCCCAAATGGAGAATGAATGGGACATAATACATATTAAGGGGATAGTTTGTAATTTATCCTTTTATTTTTTAAATTTTTTACTTTATGAAACAATCTTGGAGGGACCCATCGTAATTTTTAGATATTTGATCTCCAAATTTACTTTTGGGTTTCCATATTTGGAGTCAAATGGAGACCCAAAAGTAAACTTGGAGTAAAAAGTACGATGGGTCCCTCCAGAATTCTCTCATAAATTACAAAAGTTAAATAAATGGGAGGATAAATTACAAAATATCCCCTCAATATGTCTCATCCATTCTCCATTTGAGAGTTTTGGAAATGGGTAGGAGATGCCCTAAGGGATGTTTTGGTTTAAACTATTTTTTCAATTAAATCTGCATACATTTCTCTCCCTATAAACTCCAAATTCTATTTTTCTCTATTTGTATAGAAAAATATGTCGATACATATATATACATGTATGTTCTCCATCCATCTACCAAAAAAATTCGAAATGCAGCAGAGGAAGAGGATGTTAATCTGAGTTTAGCTATGGTTGAGGAGCCATTAGCAGCATTAGCAATACCCACACGATTTCGTCGACCTAGTCTATCTCCCTCTTTTTGCTCATCCTTTCTGAATTTTGTTAACATGAGCGTAGATTAAGAGCTACTTATTCGCCTCGATGAAAGAAGCCTGAAACAGTGTGAAATTAGAAACCTAAAGAAAAATTTATTAACGACAAAAAAAGTGGCAAAGGAAATGACTCTTTTGTCATTGGTATATATCGTGTTATCTAAAGTATTTTTCTACTTTAGTTCTCTTTTTAGAGTATTATATTTGATTCCTCCCATTGAGAAGAACAATTCTTACTAACAAATTTGGCAAAAACAAAAAAAAAACTTAACTAATTACGTGAAGTGAATAGTGCCCAAAAACCTTAACTAATTATGCATGACACGAAACACTCGGATTTTATTTTTTTGTATAAGTTATCACTGCTACACTACCTCGCTTATAGCGAAGTTTGAGCCCATGACCTCTCAGTTTGGCATCAAGGAAGTGCCATTTGAGTAGAGCTTAGTCACAGAATAATTCAAAAAGGCTTTTTTGCTCTCATTCTCAATCATCGCGCTCTGCACTCGCACTATCAATCCTCCAACTCATGAATTCTAATTATTTGATAGATTTTGAATGATGCTTCCACACTCATGGTCCCGCATCCGTATCCGGCTCCGCGAGCGCATTATGTGACAAGTTTTGCCTTCCATTTGTTTCAGATTCGTTTATTAAGTTGTCAAGAGCCGAACAAGACACTGACAATAGCGTCCTTGCAATATGGGCTACCCATAGATAGCGTCTTTTCCAATCCGCTACCCATAATAGATCCTATTGTCAAACACCCAAATCAGACCCGGTTCTAAGATTTTTGGGATCTTAAGTAAAATTTGATAATAAGACATCTCATTTGTTTCTTTCTCTCTCTCTCTCTCTCTCTCTCTCTCTCTTTCTATATATATATATATAGATAGAGAGAGAGAGAGAGTACACTTCCAGTCCGAACGTTCGGATTTTAATAAACAGACCACTGTTTTTTCGTAGTTTTTGTTAAAAACGCTACGTTGGACCTTAAAAACACGTTTTAAACACATCTAACGGTTTGGATCGTCGAAATTTGATCCAAAACTATGAGGTCTGGATTTTATTCACCTCCGGACGTCCGGAGGTGAAGTAAACTATATATATATATATATATCACTTGTTCCATATGAAACAAAAGAAAGCTCTATAACGTGTTGCTCAGAACATCGAAGTTGCACCCTAAGGTCGTGGCCCTTGAGCTGTCAACGTGAAGCCTTTCTTTTGTAAAAGTTGGAAAAAGTACGCGTGAAAACTAAAGGAAGAAGGAATTGAAGTCTTCATGAATAACGCCAATCCAACCACCGTAGCTGACTAATCTATTTGTAAACTCTCGACATACATAATATTTATTAATTATTAGTATGATTTTATATCTAGGGCCTTTTATATTGGGCCGAAAATAGGAGGACCACCTTGCTTGCCTATGCCAGGGCCGGCCCTGACCCGGATTTGGTAGCCCGAAACTCTGTCGTGTCTACCATTACTACAGAGCGTACTACCCCGCGAAAACTACATACAGAAATCTTCAACAAGACTCCGGAGAGAGTTCAGTCTCAGATAATTTTAGACACACACACACACACAGAGAGAGAGAGAGAGAGAGAGCCTACGATTTACTGATTAACGCTGTTCGATCGTACTAGTAGATGGCAAATCCGCCTGATCCGCCGTCTGTGGACCCCACGGTGACCGGGGCCATCCCATTGCCACCGGACTTGGACTCAGCCTCCGCGAATGAGTTGATAGTGTTGCTTCGTGAGCCTCAACACCGAAACGCCGCTCTCTTCCTCCTCGCCAAGGTACATATGTAGCCAATATTCCTTAGCGGTTTTATTTATTTTCTGTTTGCTGGTTATTGGTGAAGAATGCAAGAAAAGCAATGCACGTTGTTTTCTACTATTCGTTTCGCTGCATTTTTTAGGCTTTAAATTGTTATACGAGTTGATTGTAAGCCAGTAAGGTATTCCCCTAATCTACCGATCCGAGGCCCTAATTCAGGGTTAGATGAATTGACTAGAAGTTAGTGATGGGATAACTGACTACCGAAGATGGAAAGTACTGTATCAAATTCTATTAGACCACATTCATATGATTGGATCTAAAATTTATTCTACATGGATTTGAAAGAAAGGACGTGTGAATTGGATGATTTTTACCTTCCAAAATATATGTTGCTTCGTCCGATATGATGATGCGTCGGTTTGATGTTGCCTCGATTTATCATATGTTTATTTGCTTAAGTTGGCTTTTCTCTTACCTTTTCCATTTGTTTAGACTCTTTTTTTTTTTGGATAACTGGATGTCCCAGCCACGTTGCGCGCACCTCAACTAATTCCGGGCCCTGGAGGTAACGACAGGCATAAGTGGCCCCAAGCGTTTGCTGGCAAGGGGAATCAAACCTGAGACCTTAGGTGGGAGCAAACCCCTAAGTCCCAAGACTAGACCACTTTTCCATTTGTTTAGACTTGGTCAACTATATCTTCACGGTTAATAAGGAGCGATTTCAGCGTTCAAATTAGTCATCGCTCATCAGAGAACCGTTGCTTTAGATTTAGGTGACAATTAGTTATGGGCCAATTTCTTAGTTGTACACTTTGTACTGACAAAGTTTCCACCAATGGGCTCCCTTTACATATGTGTTGTTAGTCCATTCAATGAATCTATGGTGTTTTGCATACTTCTGTTCCAAGTTGTTAAAAGTCAGAAGTACGTACTTAACCTGGAACTCCTAGTTCCTAGTGTAACTTACGGAGTATTATCCATGTATCTTTCGAGTCGTAATGTTGCATTCGTTACAAGGAGTGATTACAAATTTGCGTAGAAGTTTCTGCTCTATCGTTCAGAACTTGTATTCCTTTCATATGAAGGAAGTACGATTTATATGGTAAAAGAGTGTGATTTTAGTATTACAAAAATTTAATGAATTGTAGTGTTCTTCTGAGTTTCCTCTGTAGGGGAAGTATTCTTGTCATTCACGCTCTAGCGATTTTTCGGATAAGTGATTGTGTCCAGAGAGTCGATGCTAAATCCTGGATTCTTGATGATTTACGATACTAATACAAAGCATGGAATGCTAGTAGAGCTCCTTTTTCTTGATTTGGCTCCAAAATTATTACCTATTCTGATGGTTGCCTTTCAATTCCCTAACTAAATCAAGATCATTACGTTGACATATTTGGAATTTTCTTGTATATTCCACGTGATGTATATTTCAAACAAGTGTGTAACACCTGCTTCTTTGTGTTTAGAAAAGAGAAGAACAACTAGAAGATCTGGCACTGCTGTTGTGGAATTCTACCAGTACTATATGTATACTGTTAATGGTATGCACTCCCTTGGTTCTGTTAACTCTTCTTCCAAATGATGTTTATACTTAGTCAGGTTAACAGAGTTAGAAGTGTTGGATAACTTGATATACATTGTTGGCTCCATTTCTTAACAACTCAAGCGTTGGGACCATTTGTGGACATATCATGGCACCAGTTGCTTGGTTTCGGGGAGCTTTTGGTTCAAGTCTCTATGTTTGTAATTTTTTCGCTTGCATTCTGGTTCTCTCTAAGTATAAAGGTTTGCATCTCCACGTAGTTTCACATAGAAAGAGTTGGAATAGCTTGAGAAACATAATTTTCCAATTCCTGACATCTTAAGTTTTGGCAACAATGTGGTCTGGCAAGAAAACCGTTTCAAGAGGAAAAGGTCTGCATTTGAGTAAAATTTATTTCTTGCAAACGTAATATGATTGCAAAAGGGGATTGGCAATGTAATAAGTATGAACTAAACAAAGAGAATTGTTCAATTTTTAATGTACTTTTGCCTCGATCTTGCACTTTTAAGTAAAATTCTTGAAGTATGCAAACTCAATCACTCTTTCTATGCATTTATGTTCTTCTGCTGTGCACTTATTTGCCGCCTTCTTCTTTTCCCCCACCCCCCAAACTTCCGGTGGGTAAGTTAGGTTTTAGTTGTTGTGAAACAAAGAAATCTACGAACGATGTGGCATCCAATAAGAAGCCACCATTGGCTCAGGTTAACCTCCCCTTCCACCGAAGTCCCCCTCCTCTTTGTCTATGTACAGTTGAACCTGAAACCACCAGGGCCCGTAATTTTTTTCCCATCCATGACTCTCTACCCAACCCACCATAAGTAACATCAATGCCCCATGATCATGGTTATTGCCCATTGCAGTGCTGAGAATGAAATTATTAAAATAATGATTACTTTGCGTTGGTGATTGATGCTGAAACCTTTTCTGCATTGCAGGAAATAATAGCAACTTTCAAGTTAATTACGTCATCAAAGCTTACTATACTAGATTCTACTCGAGTTTGTCATTCGCTTGTTCTACTTCAGGTCAATAGTACTCTTTTTCTCTTTTTGTTCTTTCTCCTGTTAGAACTGTGGAACCTCACATTTGTCAGTTTGTTATTAGTCTCATTAAGTTGGTTTCCTTGGTTCATCAACATTTTACATTATACTATCGACACGAGCTTTCCCCATCAATATGCACGCATAAAGTTGAGAGGTGGTTCTGAGCTTTTGTTGATCATCCTTCAAGCCATCAAACAAAAGGAAAATAAAACAAGCATTCAACTGTGTAATTAAAGCCTAATAGCTGGGTGAAGAGGTAATACAAAACTTGTATATAACCTGAGAATTCAACTTCAAGACAACAAAGACCCCAAATTTTCTGAAACTGTCATTTTAGACTCAGCTGGAACATGACCAGACTCTTTAGCCCAAAAAAAATGGAAATGCTGATGATGATGACCAAATATTTATCATTCCAATTTGCTTTGGATCAAGTCAGTGCCATCTCTGTGGCTGGTTGAATTTCCCACAAGATTTGTAACTGTTCATTTCGGAACCATAAGCATCCTATTACAAACTTTAAGTGCAATTAATTCATATACATGTGTATTGCAGGTGAACGAACCATGTGTAACTCTCTGATTTGATGAGGGAAGCAATGAACATGAAACAAAAGCATACACATAAAATCCAGACACGATCAGATGATTGTTACTAGTCTACATTCCCCAACCCTGATTTATAAGGAGAACCCAACTAATGATTTCAAATATTATGAGAATGGGAAGTTCATTTTCCCAGCCAAACTAAACCAAATCAAGGATTTGGCTTCTCTCATTTTATTTATTATCCTTTATTTGAGCCCCAAAGAATTCTCGTATAAGTTACAAATAAAGTATATATTCCTGGTTGCTAAGGAATTTCCGTGAGCTTTAGTTCATCTGTGGGACACTGTTACTCAGACCTCCAAGAGCTGTGGTATATCATCAAATCTTAGTGCAGAGGTGGGGATAAGCTATTTTAACACTCGCAAGTCGCAAGCATAAGCATATGCACCATGAGTGATAAAAAGTCCTCTTAACCTTACTGGGCAAGCAGGCGTGAGTCCTTCCACCATCCACGCTGTAGCATTTCCATCTTTTGTATAGATAAGATAGGGAACCTACGTATTTGTTTCCTTTTTCCAAATATCCTCTAGTTGTACTTATCTCTGATTACAGCTTAAGCACAAGAACTTTGTTACAGACCCTATGACTGCACAAACTCTCTTTGGTTTCATCAGATTTGCCATAGTAAACGTTATGGCCATGGACTCTCCATTTGAGAACGTAGCTATTTGTCATTGTGGAAAACAAGGAGAATAATCTTTTGATCAGAGATTGCTAGGAATGATCTTTGTTAAGTAATGAGTTCAATTGTCTAACACAGATGAGGATTTTTCTCTTTTTTTTTTATTGGTTTTCTTTTTGCTCTTGTACCAAATAGACAACAACAACAACAACAATAACAGAACTCATTTAGTCCCCAATCATTGGGGGTATGGGCGGGGGATGATTGGAGACAGACCTAACCTTTGGCTATATGCACAAAGTGGCTGCTCTCAGAGTACCACTGAAACAGTGGCCCCCCTAAACCTCCAAGAACCGAGGAGCTACAGGGACGTTTTGCTGCAGAGCCATACCCTCAAATCAAAGCCGAAAGGCATCAGGGTGGGCAGGCCTAAAGACCCAAATTAATTTTTGTCCTCATTACCATGCTTCCTTCATTCACGGTCCAGAGCATCTCATTACCATGCTTCCTTCATTCATGGACTCTTACTAATTTTTGTCCTTTTTTCATTTTCTAACAGTGTGTAGCTAGTCATCCAGAAACAAGGACGCCATTCATCCATGGTAATTTCCTAAATGTTTTGATGTGTCATTTGAACATGTTACATGTCTTCGTGGACAACTTAAACCTAACAGGGTGTTCTTTATTAGCACTGGTGTTATCGTAACAACGTTTTTTAAATAGAAGTAGAGGGTAATATTTGTCTCAGCTTATTGCAACTGTTTCCTTTTCCATTTCACCTTTAGTTTCTTATAGTGATAATCAAGGAGATGAATTCATTCAGTTAAACTTGTGTATGTAGAGGTTGATGATGAATTCCTGTAGCCAATTGGATACATAGCAAAGTTCGTGTTTTTTAGGATAATCCATGCAGGCTAATCTTTTCAAATTGATAAGTTTGAAAAGGATATAAGTTGATACTTTCGTATAACGCTGCACAATATTTCATGTCAATGATAACTAATTCCTGCTGAATAAAGGTCTGGAACATCTGTTATTATGGAACTCTCTCTCTCTCTCTCTCTAAGTTGATACTTTTCGTATAACGCTGCACAATATTTCATGTCAATGATAACTAATTCCTGGCTGAATAAAGGTCTGGAACATCTGTTATTATGGAACTTTTGAAGAAAATTTTATTGTTTGAGCTCTCTCCCTCTCTAAATACATTCATCTACACTGAGTAGATGGGTTAGATTGGAATTACTCTGCGTCTTTGTTTGGAGTATGAAGTATTTTTGCCAGTTGGTTCAGTTGTCAGAACTAATGACTATGTTTTGATCCCACACAGCCAAGATACCTTTATATCTGTATCCTTTGCTTAATACTACTACAATTGAGACGCCATTCGAGGTTTTGAGGGTTAGAAGCTTGGCTGTTATTGGTGGCCTGTTGAAGGTGCTTGCTCTCATCATTTTGCCATTACAGTACATGCTGTCCAGTGATATCATAGAAATAGCTTCTATTCAATTGTTATTTGGCCTATAAAAGCTTCATGTGTAATTATGTGCCCTTTGGAAGTGGTAAATGCAATCAGATGTTATTTAGTCATCTCCAACTTGGTTGACCTTTAAACCTTGGGATACGTTTACGCTTTACTTGAGTGTGCAATTATATACAGCTTCTCAGAGCCTCACATAGTTTCTCTGTTGTGATCTGTAGCAAGTTTCATCTTTTATTTTATGGCTTCCATCATGCTTTGTCAAGATTAATCCTCGCCTATGTCTGTCTTTTTTAGTTGTACTAATACTACTGAAATTCGATTTTGAATACTCTCTTTTGACAGTTTGATGATCCAAAAGTTGTTCATTTCCTTCTTGAGACTGGAATATTTCCCATGGTTCTACATTGCATGGAGTTGGGCTGTGTACAGTCAAAATCAGTGAGTGCCTTCATTCTTTTGTTGCACTGTGTCACACAGTCTCTGTGAATTATTTTGTCACTTTGTTTTCTCCCGTGTTGCATACTATTCTAAAAGAACCACTGATAAGTATTCATAACACAATGGTAGAAGGCTAGAAGCTAATAAAATATATATATATATATAAATAACACAATGGTAGAAGCTGATAAATAACACAATGGGTAGAAGAAGGTTGTTGCCAACTCAACTACTTTGAGATATGAGCGAAAACATCAGTAATGATCTGCTCTGTAGATCAACACAGCTAAGTAATGTCAGTAGCTCTAAGTATTCTCAGTGCAATACTTTTGTACTGCTTACCTTGGAGATCATCAACAGAATCAGGAGAAGAGGTGTTGAAGCATCCAGTTCCATACAATCTATTAATATGGATTATGGCATCAGTAGTTTTGAGCTGAGTGTAGCCGTGTAGGTAAGCTCGCACCTAAGAAGAAAATTGATGTCATCTCATTGTAACTTTTAAATGTCATTTCAACATAGATTTGATTGCCGTGAAATTTTGCTAACAGCTTTAGTTTGAGGGAAATATGCAACATATATGATGCATGACAATCGATGAACAAGACTGAATAAGAAAGAACCTTAGGAATCCACTACTAAAGAACACTATGTATCTGCGCACGAAGAAGGTGATGGTATCGATACCAAGAGTGAAGAAATTAAAATTCATTCCATCAATTGATTCAACACCATCTGCAGAGACTCCTCCATTAAATAACAAAGAATTACCTAGCAATATTTTATATGCTGCTTGAATGATATAGCTCGAGACAAGATTATTTACACAAACTCTTTCTCGAAAAAAATTTGTACCGCACAGGTTGCAGCCCTTATAGTTTCGAAGATTCTGTTGCAAGAGGAGGGGCTGAAGTACTGCTGTGATTTTGCGGAACGGGTTCAAGCTGTGGTCTGGGTTTTGGGAGGCGTGATTAATTGTATAGATCTTGCTGAAGAACCATCATTGAAGCTGCTAAACCTTGTTATGAATTGTTATCTTAAGCTGTCAGAAATGCCAAGGTTAGTTGTATAGATCATACTGTTTTATGTTCTAAAATCTGATTGCTGGAACTATAGTGACCAATGATTCTCGGGAGTTGGTTTTGATTATCAGTGTTGCAATGTAGGGCGTGTGATGCATTAAGATCTTGCTTTCCTGCCAGGCTAAGAGATCCTAGGCTCATCAGCATACTCAATGTAAGTGTGTGTGTGTGTGTGTGTGAGAGAGAGAGAGAGAGAGAGAGATGCAAGATGTTTGCTTCTGGGTCTGACATCTTCTCGATGTTCTTTCTGGACGTGTAAAAAATCTTTTTCTTGGAACTTGTTTTCTTCTTTACTTTTTTAAGGTTCTGAAAAACTTAAAAAAAAAAAAAAAAGACCAAATTTTTAAAGAGTTCAGAAAAGACAAAAGTAAGTTTTGTTGCATAATCATCTTTACACCGTCCTAGTTCTTTGCAGGAAGGAGACCCCATTACGGCGATGAATCTGCAGCACTTGCTTTACAATCTCAAAAACTTGTCAACATTCTAGATGAGAACTAAGTTGGGTATGCTTATGCTTGGTTTTGCTAAACAAGGAAATGCAGGGTATATTTCTTTCTTTTTAGTAGCTTATGGTATCAATAGTGATAACCCAATTACGTATATATCGCTTTAGACATGGTATGCGTCGTTAAATGAAATATTCATGGACATCTTAGGGTGCCAGTTGTGTGTACAAAAAACATATAGCTGAATGTATATATCCGCTTTTTTTCGTATACAGCGGGAAAGCTGATCGTATATAACCTAAAACAATGTCTTCTCCTCTTTCACTTTCCAAAGAAGAATTAGCAAGAATTGCTGTTTAGCCTTTTATCGCTTGTTTCAACCTGTTAGCTGTGTGGCGCTTGTTTTCAATGAATCTCAAGTTGGTTTTGATCTGGAAAATATATATGTTTCGGGGACACTAAACCGGTAAAAGCAGTTTATCGATTTGGAGATGCAATTTGTTTACGGAAGTGCATGGCAAATGAAGCTATGCGATGCCCCACATTGACGAAACTTCATCAAGTCAGGAGTTCGAATCCCATTATACTCGTCTCGATGTACTGAAGAATAAACAAGCCAAATCAATTCAATTTGTTTAGCATCTCTGGGTTATTAGGGGCCGGAGCTAAGTTTTTTTCATAGTGGGGGAATATGTTATTTTTAAACTACCATCCATACCTCGTCGTGTACTTTCACTATTTCGAAATTTGGGGAGTAGAAGATACGGTTGGATTTGTAAAACTTACTTTTGGAAAACCTAACCGTATCTTCTCCCTCCCAAATTCAGAACAACAATGATACATGAACAATAAAAATTTCCAACACACGTACATAGGATGTGGAGCGCAAACATACTTCACACTCAAGTGTGTTGCAAGCTATGTTGGAGGTGGTTGTTGTACATTTATTATTTTTGTTCCCCAAATGGTTTCTGCTGTTAAAATTAGAAAAGTACATACGAGAGAGAAAAATGAACATCAGAAAAGTCAAAAGTAAAAAAGAAAATGGAGGGAGAATATTACAGCGGGATCCAGAGAGAGAGAATTACAGCGGGACCCAACTGACTTAGAAGAGAAATTGTACATTAAGTATAGTGGGACCCACATGACACAATTTTGAAGACCAATTTAGATTATTTTAGAAGGCTTTTTTCAAAACAAAAAATTCAAAACTGGGTGTTCCAAACCCAGCCGAACAAGGCCTTACAAGTATTCTTTTGGGTTGCACTTGATCACAATCATCGAAGTGATTTGTCGTTGATGCTTGTTCAATGAATTGAAAATGCTGCATCATTTAGCTAAAAATCTGTGTACAAAAGAGTTGAGAAGAATTACAGAAGCTTGTCTGAACTGATATAGTTATGAGGATTGAATCTCGTTACGGGTTGTATTTTCCGATTCCTACATGTCCCTAGGAGTTATATTTCTGAAGAAAAGGATTATTTATTGGCCGTTATCTTTGTCTGATCACTGTTCCCCTCAACTTTTGTTCGATTGCTTGTTGATTTTCCAATCTAAGTGCAGATTGCACAAGTTATACAAGCCTAAGCAGATAGTCTCTCTCAACCCGCATAAGCTATGGTTATATGCTGTTGTAAAAATGAACAGTACACCAGCATGAATTATGGGCTTTGATAAGATTTTACCACTTTACTGGGCAAGATTGAAGAGGAATATGATCGAGTAATCATGAAGATTGGTTTTTTAACCACATAAAAATTAGTCGATGTGCGCTGCTTAAACTGATCTGGTTATCGAAATAAAAAGCTCTATATTTGTGAAACCCATGGCAATGTGTCTTACAATGGGATGTTTCTTAGGAATTGAGTCTTCTCCGGTCTAAGTTTTGAACTAGACGGGACAGTCCTAATCTACACCATCTATTTGTTTCAATTAATAGTTTGTATTCGTTCAAAAACTCTCCGATAAGAGTTTATGAGCACATCCGACCTAGTCTAAAACTTGGACCGAAGAAAATCCAAACCCAATTTCTTAATACGGCAGTAATGACAGTGTCTACAACCATACAGTGCAATTTCCTGTGCTTGTATATGTCAAGTGGCAACAGAGTACTCTGTACTACAGTTCAAAAGGAAATGGATCCTCTTCATTCATATTTTGGACGATAGGAGATAGTCGTGATCGAGATGGTACATTTGTTGCAATCAATGGTTTGGAAACGATTGATTATACCAATGGATAGTCCAAATATTGACTGTCTCATAACATGGGTAGGAGAGAATCCTGATAAAAAGGAAAAAATCACTCTCTACTGTTAGTACAAAACAAGGATTCATAGGTCACACCGATGTTGGTTGCACGTACGTGGCCCCAAGCGCTTCTAACGATTGTAACATCTCAAGGGATATGGCTCCCACTTTGATCTTCCTCTTGATTTTTCATCTAAAATCAACTTTTCAAATTTTGCAATTTACAACGAAGGCTTTGTAATCCACACAGCAGTTAACACCTAGCAAGACTTTTGCGAGGATAGAATTCAACGACCATTCTAAACAATCATTCTCACCTTCAAAAAGATGGATGACCCAGAGCGGAGCCAAGATTTATACATAATGAGATTAAATACCTAAAGTTATAAAGAATTTGATTGAGTTTTGACAATGAGAAAGTGCAAAAAAATGATTTTTAATAGACCTGTTGAGGCGCTTTTGTTATATGCGTAGTTACAGCTCCTTTGGATAGTGAAAATTGAAGAGATTATAAAGGAGAGCACTTTTTTTTTTTTTTTGGTGCATCGGAAAATAAAGGAGAGCACTTTCTCACCAAATCTCACCATTGTTTGTGAGATTGGGTGAGAAAGGAGAATGGTCAATCAAAACACATTTCATTTTTGTACTTTTCTCTCAAATTCTCACTAAAATAAGTGATTTGACTAGAAACTATACCCCTTTATTATCTTTTCTCACGAAATCTCTAAGGGCTATAGGGGCTGTTTATTATGTCAAAATCTAACAAAATTGATAACTATGATCTCTTAATCCCAAGAGTTAAGTGATCCTATTATTCTCTTCCTCCCTCCGATGATTGTATATAAATCTCATTTTTGGTTGGGCCGGTTGCATCATTTAAGGCATATTGTATCTACATTGTTCAGTGATTAATAAAAAATTTCTCTCAACTCTCAAAAAAGATACTAGATTCCTGAAGAGAGAGAGAGAGATGATAAGAAAATTAAATACTCCCTCCGTCCCAAAAAGTTTGGCCTACTTATAAATTTGAAGATTTTATGTACACTATACAATATTATCCAAAACTTGTAACTTTTCAAGTTTGTCCTTCATTAGTTGACTCTAATAAAATAGGACTTAATCAAGTTTTGAATTTAAAATTTTTTCCGACAAGCGAAAAATCTTGTCGCTAGTGTAATCAGAGAGCTTTTTCAAAATTTTAAAATGCATTTTAAAATTTAAAATTTTCAATTCTTCTTCTTTTGGTCTCATTATTTTGATTGTTAAAAACATCTCAAGGGCAGAAATGGAATTTACTGAATTTTTTTTGTTGAAAATTTTAAATTGGTCCTATATTTTGGGACAGCCAAAAAAGGAAAGTGGGCCAAACTTTTTGGGACGGAGGGAGTAACAAATAGTGTTTCGGCAGGAACACTCCCTCCATCCCAAAATGTTTGGCGCACATCCACTATTCACCCCTCTCGAAAAGTCATCTATATTTTTTAAGATATAATGAATTATATATGCAATATAGATCTTGTTTGATAGATTTTGCTTAGTTTTGTTAAACACAATTTTTCAAATCGTAAAAATTAGCATAAAATACAAAATAAAGATGATTTTTTGAGAGGTGTCAATAGTGTTTTTTGCCAAACATTTTGAGGCAGAGGGAGTACGTGGTTGGATGGATGATTGAATGAGAGGGATAAGGAGGGTGGATGATATAAAAGCCTATTAAAAGACTATTTTGCCCTTGTAAATATCCATATTAGATTACACATTTAAATAATTATATAAATACAAAAATTAATTATTTTGACATATTTGTCAACCATTAAGTTATAATACTTCATTTTTATTAATTTTTATTTAAATTAAGAATATTAAATATTAAAAGTATTTTTTTTTTGTTTCTAATAAATGAAAAATCAGTTTTATTATAGGTAGTAGTTTTTTTTTTTTTTTAAATTATATGGGGGTCATAGTATAGGGCTTAATGGAATTGTCAAATTAAATAGGGGGATGAAGTGTAATTTTAACACTTACTCCCTCCGTCCCTTTTTAAGTGATCCATATGGGAATACGTGCAATTTCAAACCCCTAAAAACTATATTTCTCTATATAAATTTTTAATTTTTTTATACCAAATTAAAGTGCTCATTGAGTACTTTAATTTGGTATAAAAAAAATTTAAAAATATTCTACGGAAGTGCCTCTTTTAACGTCCACAAAATACACGTTTCCCAAGTGGATCACTTAAAAAGGGACGGAGGGAGTATAACCCAATTACTAAGAGAGAGAGAGCGTTTCTTTTTCTTCTTTCTTCTTCTTCTTCTTCTTCTTCTTCTTCTTCCTGAACGTAGAACCAGAGACTGGTCCGACGGCGATCTACGACTCAAACGGCGGCGATGGTCCAACGTAATCGAAAATGATGGCGATGGTTCTTCCTGAACCTAGAACCAGATATGTTTTTTGTTTCCCTGATTGTTTGTATATTTTGAGATTAATTTCTAGATCTGAAAATTTTTATCTTTGTTTGTTGGTTGATCTGGAGTACCCAATTAATTCGACCATGACTAAACATAAGCTCCTAGAGTAGTACTAATTTGGGAAGTGAGGGCAGCATGAGTGGACCACATAACCATGTGGTTTCGGCCCCACTGTGGTCCATTTTTTGTGTTTTTTGGTACTTAAAGTGGTCCATGCCTTTTTCCTGAGGTCCTGTAGTGAGGGCCTATTACATGGTTGTAATGAGGTTATTCTGCAATTCATCTTAATGCTTGGATTTTAATTCAACTAATAAACGGCTTATATCATTTGAAATTTGAATTAAATCTGAATCATTGATGTCGAGATAGATGTCCAGATTGCCCTCACTGGCCTCCAAATCTCTTTTTCTTTTCCTTTTTTCTTGGGTACTTACAGTTGGGTCCATCCTTTAGCTTTGAAATTTGAACCTTAGGGGGGAAAAAAAAATCATCCGCATATAACACATGGTTGTACGCGTCGTGCATCTCGATCATTCAAAAGTGTTTTGAACAGTTTGAACTCTAGAGATAGAGAGAGGGAGAAATTTGAATCGTCCAAAACACTCTTGAATGATCGAGATGCATGCACTCTGGCATCACGGATGCGGTACCCTATTAATTTGCACCAAAAATTCTCCTCCATACATTTCCCACCTTGTCAAAATTGGTAATTCTACCCATACATATCTCAACTGGAAAAGTATTCGGTACACACCCAGAAAGGATATTTTTGTTGCTCATTTTATTTTTAGTTCGGTAAATTCTTTACAAATTTTGTGGCTCTTTTTATGAATTTTTTTGGCCCAATATATGAATTTTGTGGTCGTTGATTTTATGAATTTGTAGCATTGTTTATGAATTTTTGTGGTAAAAAAGACGGCTCAAAAAATATAAATTTCTTCCTATTTTTAGTGAACTTTTAAACTTTTTTTATAAAATTACTGAAGAGTAATCCCACAAAACAAGGTCAAATTCGTAATCCTGCATCCACCGCTGATAACGCAAGTTTCACCATCTGTTTTGAATCTTTTGAAACCTCAAACCATTCGTTTTATAATGCGTATTTTAGCTCGCCAAAAAACAAATTTATCTTTACAAGGGACAAATAGATTATTCTTTGCCTCATCCAACTCGGTTTTTTTCTTTTCATCAAACACTTCAAACCAACTCAAATGAACTCATTTATTAGCCTTTACAACGGCCGTGATCGACCCGGACGAGTTGCACGTTATCGAGTCGTACCTCTGAAACAAATAAGCCAAGAAAAGACAAGTAGTGATGGTAACATAGTCTTTTGCCGGACACTGCTTGTTCGACTCACTGGGTGACCCGGTTTGTGGCCCGTTCGACCAATACAAGTAACTCAGTAACTCCTTCCCTTTCTCCTTCGTGAACCGATCCAGTACGAAACTCTCCGGGTCTTCGAACACCTTCGGGTCTCTCATTGCCAGCTTTTGGAAGCCACAGAGAAGCTCCCCTTTCTTGATTTCGTACACCGAGTCGTGCGAACTCAGTTGAAAGTCCTTCCTTGCTCGACCATATTGAAGTGGAACCTAGTATTAATCATGTCGTAGAACATAACATTATTGAGAACTGCTATTGCAAGGAACATAACATTACATACATGAACCACAACATTTATGTATCAGGCGACTATACAACTCTCTCGAGTTTATAATTTCCTAAAATCCAATTTGCTTTTCAACGTCACCCTTTAAACTTGATTTTGCACTAAAATGTGGCGGGATGGAATGGAATGTTTATGTGATGCTCTCACCCTATATGTGTCTCCGGGACAAAGGAGCCTGACCTGTTGAACGGACTGCTTGCCAAAAGTGATGTATTTCCATAAAGGTTTGCAAATCAAAGACGCGAGTGTCTTAAATAATGAGAAGTTCAATATGGATGGGCTAGACAATCTGAAGCTGAGTCGAGAAAGTGAAGGAAAAATACATTATGTGTGTTTCGGTAACGGTTAAAATCTGTGATTAATTGTTTGTGTTTTTTCAGGGTGACAATGAAGCATCAGCATCAAATTGAAGTGATGATTCAAGATTGCTCTCATACAGATCCTTGAAAAATTGAAGTTTCCACTGGCGATTTACTCAACTGGAACCTTCGGACCCGATCATACTCCAATTTTCATGACAAACGACGAAATTAGTGAATGCCATGAGAATAAGATCTACGAGAGAAAGAATCAACAAAGAAAGATGCCGAACAAGCTGCAGCGATCAGATACCTTAAGAATCGATACGGGATCATAGTTCGGGACGTTAATTTTCAGGAACTCGAATATGAACATGAGCTGAGGTAAGTTTGGATGGATTTTGAAAAGAAAAGTTTGAGAAGAATTTTTGAGATAGTGTTTGATTGAGTTTTTGAAAATGAAAATACTGAGGTAATGATTGGAAAGAGATAGAAAGAAATGAGAATAATGAGATAATGAGTATAGAGAGATGTAAATAATGATTGGAAAAATAAAGATTCTTTTTGAAAAATTCTTTTGAAAATGGGAAGAAAAGGGAAGTGAACAAAGCCGAATCGAATTTGAAATATGCACATCAGAAACTCCTTGTACAAGTTGAAGAAGCAACTTAAAGGATTGTCTCAACCCATGTGAAAAATCGTATGGCCAGAAGCTGGAAATTCTAAATTAAGAGGGAGTGTTGGAAGTAATTTAGAATTTGAGTAATTGGTTAGATATTTCAGGTACTTGAGTACTTGGTAAGTAATCAGTTCTGATGCGCATACTTCAAATTCTAGTCTCCTCTGCATATTCCAGTTCCTGAAAATTAACGTCCTCAACCACGATCCTGTATCGATTCTTACGAATGCTGCAGCTTGTTCGACATCTTTCTTTGTTGACTCCTTTCTCCCGCAGATCTTCTTATTCTCATGGCCTTCACTAATTTAGTCATTTGTTATGAAAGTCGGAGTATGATCGGGACTTCCATTCAGTTGAGTAAATCGGCAATGGGAACTTAAATTTCTCAAGGATCTCTATGAGAACAACCTTGAACGAAATCATCACTTCAGTTCCATGCTGATGCTCCATTGTCACCCGGAAAAAATACAAACAATTAATCACAAACTTTATCTGCTGTTGAAACACATATTGTGTTTTTCCTTCACTTTCTCGACAATCAGCCTCTGCAGCTTTAGCTGTCTAGCCCATCCATATTGGGTTTTTCACTATTTAAGGCACTAATGTCTTTGATTTCCAAACCTTTATAGAAATACATCTCTTGGGACAAACAGTCCTATCAACGGGTTAGACACCTTTGTGCCCGGAGACACATGCAAGATGAGAGAATCACATAAACATTCCATTCCAACACATTTTTCTGAGTGCAATATAGCCACATTTTCCCACTTGCACATGAGCCTCTTTTCCACGGCTCATGGCTCCTCCGCTCAATGGACCACAGATCAATCAAACTCGCTAGAACTTTTAGACAAGAATCTAACACGTCATTAAAAAATGACACATGACTATTTATAACTTCGATATCATGTTGAATAACATGAAGAAGAAAAAATACCTCAAGAAATTTGTAATATTTTACCGTCTGTAATTAAGTAATAAAATAAAAATATAAAAATGGCAGAGCATACCGGTGGGTTAAGGCGGAGAGTCTCATACACAAACGACTGCACCAGTTCCATATCCTTCACCGAGTCAAAACTCAGAGTCGACCCGTTCATCTTCGCCCTCACTTCTTCTCTAAGCTTCTCCTGAATCCCTGTCTCATCAGTCCCAAGCTTAGACAACAAAGTTGGCAAAAATATCGAAAACCCACCATACGCATTAAACCCCAGTATAAAAACCAGGTTATGAATCGTCTCTTCCCGACTCAGTCCGAACTCAGTCACCCCTCGTTCAATCACCTCCTTCCCTTGTTCCTCAATAAACTTAACGAGTTTGTTGTAACCTGAACTCACTAGAGCAAAAGGGTACGCGTAGGAGTGGAGAAAGATTTCTTCTAGCGGTTGTAGTACACCGATTTTTATGGTGGGGAGGAGCATGAGGGCGAGCCAGAGGTCAACCGCGATGTAGCCTGAGTCGGCGATATCGGGCGAGTTGGACGGGTCGGCTCCGACGAAGCAGCGAGTGAAGAAGCTGAAGATGAGTTTTTGGATTGGGCTCAAGTAGGAGGCTGAACCGGATTTGGTGAGGGTGGACTCTAGGGTGTCCCACATTGTGTCGAGGTTGGAGGTGAGAGTTGGGACCCATACTGTTGAGCTTCGTTTTAACAGGTCCATGGAGAATTTCTTGACCTGTAAAATTTGTAACATGTATATCAGTGGATACAATGGTTCAAGAATTTCGGAAATGATTAGGACGGTGGCACATATCTAGATATAAATGTGCGTTTAGAATAGTCTAACGTACGTGCATATACACAAAACATTGCGTCAAACGGCTCCGAATACATTTATATTCTGATGTGGTGTGTACGGACATTTGTGTCGTAACATTGTTCTTAATATCTTGGCCTAGTATGTGTACAGTTTATGGTTCTCAAAATAATTGTGATGAGTTCGATCTGCCCCAAAATTTGACCGACTTTTGGTTATGAAGAAGCTAGTTTGACCTGACTTGAACCATTGTTAGGAAGTTTTTTTTTGAACGGCGAAAAAAAAAAAGTTATTAATTGAATCTAAAGACTACAAAAGATTATTTTCCAGAACTCTAAACTTGACGTTAATTAGCAAGTAGGATAGCATTTTAAAGGTTCAGATCACCAAGGTTTTAGAGAACACTATCGGGAAACGTAATCAAAACGGTCGAGGTATAGCGGTATAGCAGTATAGAGAGTGTCTAATGATACGCAACAGAAATCAGTTGTTAAGGTTGTGAATTTTTAAAAATCAGTTTTGAGAAAAATAATTTAAGCGCAGAAATTACTCGTAACGGTCGAGTATCGATGGAGAATTCGTTTGTGAATCGAAAAACAAACCAATACGTTACATGAACCGGTCGATATGCATGCAATTTTACTGCTCGCACGTAAATGGTGGTGTGGCAGTATTGAAGAGCCGGAAAACCGTTACGTAACGGCCAATTGTTAAACCATATATGTGAACGAGTTTTTAGTGCGCGTGCACATCCGGCCGTCCATTTCTATTTTGGACGGTCCGCATTTGAAGAGAGAAAAAGGAGAGAGAAAGGGGTGAGAGGACGAGAGAGAGGGTTTCGATCTGGGCCGTCCAATACACTTTTGGACTACCCGGATGCAGCGTTTGGGTACCACGTAGGCTCGGCCACGTGGTACCCACCCGGTACCCCAAAAAAATTCCACGTGTTTGGCTCAGATTTTGAGAACATGCAATGGATTTTGAATTTTGATCAAGTATAGAATAGACAAGACCATACATGGAGCTAATGGGACAGCATCGAATAGATCTAGACAGCGCGTACATTGATCACGCACATCTGACGGTCAAAGCAAATTCTTTTTGATTGACAAAATGAAATTTATTAATCTTTGGAAAAGAAACAAAGATTAAAAGGATCTCAGCACACCGGCATAAAGCCACCCGAGACCCACACCCAAAAGGACGGCAAGAAGCCAACCAAAACACCAAAAAAGACTACCGGACCAAAACCAAACAGCTCACCAACTACAAAAGAAATCACAAGACAAAAGAACACACCAAACAACCGACAAAAAAGACTGCAAGCGCTAGAAAAGGAGCCAAAAACCGCCAAACCCGGCCATTAAAATTCCAGAGAAAATGAATCTCTGTCACCAAAGTCATCATCTTCCACTTCCTCTGAGAAA